>CANUEP010102829.1:0-86188 GCA_947857235.1 Jatropha podagrica
ATAGATTTTGGTGGAATGGTAAGAGAGAGAGAGGGGGGGGGGGGGGGGGGGTTTAAGGTTAAAAAATGCGTTTGTGGGGAAAAAATGGGGGGTGGTAAAAAAATGGGGGAAATGGATTTATGGTAATTTTTTTTTAAAAAAATAATAATATAAATTATTCTATTTTTTTTTTTTTTACACCTTTTTTTCTATTACACCCTTTTTTTTTTTTTAAACCACCCCCCCCCCCCCCCCCCCCCTCTCTCTCTCTTACCATTCCACCAAAATCTATTCATCATAACCTGCAACTCCCTGCAAACAGTAATAGGAACAAGAAAAACACTCATACAGTATGACGAGATAGCCTGAGCCATAGACTTAATAAGGACCTCTTGTCCAGCCCTAGACAAGAACCTATTGCCCTAACTATTCAACTTACTCCAAAGTCTATCCTTTAAAAACCCAAAAATTTACAGTTTATTTCGTCCAATAAGTGATGGGAGCCCCAAATACTTTCCTCCTCCTAATGAATTATAAACACCCAAAGTATTAGAAATATTCCTGTTCACATTATCCTCCACACTAGGACCAAAAAGTATATCGGATTTTTGGAAATTCATCAATTGGCCAAAAGCTGTCTCATACTCATTAAGAATACCCTTCACCCTACTAGCTTCCCCCATTGTTTCTTGAAAAAAGGAAAGGGAATCATCTGCAAACAGTAAATGGGAAATTCTTGGACAACTCCTAGCTACTCTACAACCATGCACTAATCCCCTTCTCTCTGCATCTTGGAAAAGTAAAGACAAACCCTCAGCAGTAATAAGAAAAGATAAGGGGAAATAGGATCACCCTACCTCAAACCCCTACCCAGACTAATAGGTCCCACCAAAGCACCATTAACATTAACCCTATAGCGGACATCCATAAAACACATACCCATCCACTTAACCCACTGCTCAGAAAAATCCAAACATCTTAACATATCCAATAAATAATCCCAATTCACCCGATCATATGCTTTACTAATATCAATCTTAAGAGTACAGAAACCTGAATTACCTCTAGAGCTTCTCTTTAATTTATGAATGGTTTCAAATGCTACAAGAACATTATCTGTGATTAACCGATCGGGGACAAAAGAAGATTGGGTATTAAAAATCACCGTAGGTAAGATCCTCTTGAGCCTATTAGCTAGAGCCTTAGACAATATTTTATAAACAACATTACATAGAGAAATAGGTCTATAGTCTCTAACAGTTTCAGGATTATCTTTTTTCAGGATCAAGACAATATTAGTATCGATCAAGGAAGAGGGAAAGGTACCTTGATGCAGCCAATTTCTACAACAATTAGATATATCATTGCCGAGGATGTGCCAGAATTTTTGGAAAAAGGCTGGGTTAAGCGCATCTTGCCCAGGAGCCTTATTCTGATGCATGTGGAAAAGAGTCTCCTTAAACTCCTCATTGGAAAAAGAAGCCATTAGAAATTGATTGTCTCCATTAGTTACTTTGCACGGTACCAACTGAATCAACCTGTCTCCATACGAAGTGCTACCAGTAAACACTTCACTAAAATATCCACCAACCAGCTTGTTCAATGTCGAAGGGTCCGAAACCCACAAACCATTATCATTCCGCAGCTGTGTAATTTTGTTACGTCTCCGTCGGCCATTAATCTGGTTATGAAAAAATTTTGTATTCTTGTCCCCATTTTTAAATCAGAAGATTTTTGCTTATTAGTGATTTCTCTTTTCCTCTACTGCCAATATACTGTACCACTCTTTCTTGAGCAACACCGAATGAGAGATGTCCAAAGCCACTTGCCTTAATTCCAAAATCTTTTTAATAAATCACTTTCATCTCCAATGCTCTTTATTCTTGCATAAGCCCCAACTTCTGATATCTTCAAGTAAAGCATCTCGCTTTGATATAAAATCCACATTACCCCTCTTTTCCCAACCAATACGCACAATTAGCTCCAAGTCCCCATCTATCAACAAAGAATAATCAAAGTGAAAGTGATGTGTCTGCTGAGTAACAGGCCTCGGCTCTATTTCAATTAATAATAGAGCATGATCTAAAACAGATGCCACTAGCATTGTACAAACAGCGTCAGGGAAGGAAGCCAACCATTCATCGTGCGCATGTTAAGTACTCTATGATTTTGCTCGTTTTAACAAATGTAATGTACGTTTATATATATATATATATATATATATATATATATAGTTTTCTATTATTTTTTATTATAAATTATAATATCATGGATAGTTTATATTACTAAAAATCTAATAGCAATCATAAAATAGAAAAAAAATATATTTTGTGTAATAATAAAATAAAAATCAATAATTTAATAATTTTTTTTTATGAAAATTACTATAATTTGGCGACCAAATTTTTGTAAAAAAAAATTACTTATCAATTAATTTAATTTAATATTTCATATGTGATATTATAAATTGTCTATATTACTAAAATACAAAAAAATCAATATTAACTTTCATATTTTGTCAATCCAAATAATAAATTTTTTTATTGTTGCATTAGTCTAAAAGAAATTTCAAAAAAAATGTAATTATATACCAATATTTCCTATAAAAATATGAACAACATGCCCATTACAGCTAATATAATTGTTATTGTTGTATTGAGGTTGACACAAATTAAAATAAGAATAAAAAAGAATTAATTTTTTAAAATAATATTATTTAGAAATATAAAGTAATAAACAAAAAATATTAAATATTAAACAAAATAAATAAAATAAAATAAATTGAAAAGATGCTATATGAGAAAGTTTTCTCAAAATAAATACTAGTTTGATTTGGTGTACTATGTTTTGAATTTATGTTATAGGTAGATACCCATTAAATATTAATATATTAATCATTATTTTAGAGCATCATATTTAAATTTGAATTTTTTTTTTATTTTTTGTTAAATTTTATTTGCATATAATTAATTTGATGGTTGCTTTTTTAGAAAAAAATTTCTTTCAACCCGTTATGTAATTTGCAAATATTATATGTTATATCATTAATTTATATTTTATATATATTTCTAATGAATTTTATTTTTTATTTTATATCAATAATAAATTTTGTAATATATTCTTTGATAAATAATAATAAATCATATTCATTCTTTTTATAGAATAAATTAGTTGTAAGAAATAATTATAAGCAAACAAATTAAAGATTTATTAAAAATAATAATTAAATATATCATATTTGTATCATATTTAATATGTATCTTTATTATATAATATAATCAATTAAAATTAAATTAACTTTATTTTTTAAATTCCTTGAAATTATTATTTCTTACCGTATTTATTATATACCTTATTTTATATATAATATTTGTTTTTTAAAAAAGTAATGTTGCTTAATTATTGATAGATGAACATAACACATTTTTTATGATAAATAGACAGATCCCAATATCCACCAAATTAAATATATAAAAAGCCGCTTGATCTAATACATGAACAAATTGATCCGCTAATCGCTTAACAAAATTAAAGGATAAAGGGACAAATAAGAAAAATGTGGGACAAGAATTTGCAATCTTGAAGCAAAAACCCAAAAAGAAGAAAAATCATGACAATGTTGCTGGAGTGCCACCGAGTAACGTTGGATCTTTAAAGCACTTTATGAATTTTTAATTTAATTACTAATAATAAAGATAATTTAGTTATTTATTAAATTAAAAAATTTTAATTTTATTGATATTTTTATTTCTATTTAAATCTAAATTCTTTTAGAAAGTTTAATTTAATCCTATTTTTAATCTAATTTTATTCTAATTATGTTATCAATTTATTATTTTTATTATATCAATATTAATTAAAAATGTATTCTACCATATCACTATATATATATTTAGTTTTAATTGTTTTTAACTATTAAGTTTTAATTGTTTTTCACTATAAGAATTTATTTTTTTTTACTATCAAGAATATTATTTCAAACTTTTACTAATTTAAAATTATTAAGTTTATGGTCATGTTTTTTTTATAAATTAATATAATAATTTTTATTTATATTTCTTATAATTTAGTAATCCCCTGATATTTTTTTTATTTGTGTTTAGAGATAAATTTATAGATTTATGGATTTGTTAAGAACTTGATAAAGATTTCTGCTTATAGATTAGCAAAAAAAATTTTTCTGTTTTTAAATTATAAATTTGGCAAAGGGTTCTATTTACGGACTAGCAACAAAATTTTTCTGTTTCTAAAATTATAACATAAATTGTTTTTTTATTAATTAACAAATTCTATTTCATTGTTTCATTATTCCTTCCTTGCTAATAGTTGACAAAAGAATTGCAAATGGGTTAGTCATAAAATTTTTATCCGTTACTAAATTTATAATCAAAATTGATAACATGTTTTGTAAACCTAAAATTCATTGCATATTCCTTCCGCGCTGCATTCTTCAATACGTTTGTTCTTCCTTTTTCTCTTTTCTTTCTCCCTTTTATTTTATATTTTATTTATAAAAGTTTAAATTTTATTTGGAATGTAAGAATAATATTTGTAATGGTAATATATTTTATTTTTTATTTTCAAGTATTTTGATGGAAACATGGAAATTCTAATATTCAAATTATAATGCAATAAATCATAATTTTTTTTAGTGTAGGTAAAAGGGGATTTGAACTTGAATTTATTGTCAAGTTTTATATGCATTTATCACTAGGTTATATCTTAATGTACATATATCATAAATTTTTTGCTTGTTTAAAAATTTCAAATTTTATTTTGTGTCTTATTGGTTGATTAACAATATCATTAATGATAATTTAATAATATTCTAATTAAGAAACATTGGGTTCCTAAAACGTCAATGTTAAGTTTATAAATTGATAAAAATACTATTGAGAACTTTAATTTTATTGATTGAAAAATGAATGTAGTTTAATTTTGATTGGTTATGTTAATTTTCTATTTGAATTTAAATTCTATTAAAAAATTTAATCTAATTCTAAATAATTTTATTCAAAAGTTTAATCTAATTTTAAATAGAAAATTGTCCAATACCTAAAAAGTAAAATTAAATTAAAATTAAAATTGTAATTATTGATGTGATTAAAAATATATACATATAAAATTTATTATATATAATTTAAAATTGTCAATTTTATCCTAAATGAAAGAAGAATATAACGTGATCATTTTATAATATCAATTTTTCTTTTATACAAGAGATTATAAAATCTTTCAATATTATATTTAGTTTCATTCTAATAATGCTATTCATTTATTATTTTTATTATATTAATATTATAATATAATTCTATTATAATTAAAAATTTGTCATATCATACTATTATATATATGTTTAGTTTTAATTATTTGGAGTATTAAGAATTTATTGCTTTTAACTATAAAGGATTATTACATCAAGATTTTACTAATTTGAAATTATTGAGTTTGTAATTATATTTTTTTCTTGCAATGAGTATAATTTTATTGTATAAATTGATATCATAATCTCTACATTTAATGTTATATGTATTCTTAGTTATGTATTGATTTTATGGTTTAACTATCTCTATTTGAAAATTAATAGAATAGTTTTTATTTATATTTTTTATAAAAATTCATTGTCTTGAATGAAATATATTATTTTAAATTAGAATGATTTAGGACCAAAGAAAAATTATTCAAAATATTAAATATTATTATTTGTATAAAATAAAAACTAACGCATTAATTATGTTGAGTAAAACAGCATTGCAACTCTGGTAGATTAAATTAGTAATTATAAATTATATTTATACATTTTTTATTGATTTAATTAATAGAAACATAAATTACCAATTATATTTTATCCCTTATTTATAAGAATTTCAGGAATTATAAAAAAAAATTAAAAGAGTAAATGATAGTTAGATTTTTTACTTCAAGTTTTAATTTTAAATCTAATTTAAATTATTTTGTTAATTTAAAATATTATTATATTTTAAGTACATTATAAGTGAAAAAATAATAAAAAATAAATAATGAGTAGGTTAACGAGTGTAAATACGTGCAAAGCACATCCAAAAGCTAATATATTAAAAGATAATTATTTTAACGGATAATGGGTAGTGGGTACCAAATCATTGAATCTGAACACGATATAAACCTGATACGGATAATAAAAGTATTATTCGAATTTATTTCAAATTTATTTATTTATTAACGGAATCCATCAAATTTGAATTGAATATTCCGATTAAAAGAAATTGTCATACCTAACTGTATGGATTGAATACACTACCAATCTTGAACTTTGAGCCACATTCTATTCATTCAATGCCATCAAAGCTTTCCTGACAGCATGCAGGCTGATTCCCTTTATCTCGCCAAACCACCTGGTTTCTGTTAAACCAAATCTCGCAAGCTTGAAAACGAAATATTAAAGTTGTTCCTTATCACATCTATGCAACACCATAAGCATCCAATCCTAACTTGAAAACTTCCTGAGAATTTTGGACCTCTTTAAACGTGTCCCCACCGATACTTTTCCAAAATTAACTTGAAAACTTTCAAGAGCAACCTAGAAATTAATTCAACTTGATTTGCTTCATTAAAACTCCAAGAATCAGTCTTCAAAACTCCTTAATAAATTAATTTAGCATAATCTACAGAAAATATGAAAATCCTTATTTTAAACCAATACATATCCATAGATAATAAAGAGTATTTTATGCTAAATTAACGGCTTATCAAAGAATTCTCCAAACCTCAAAAGCTCTGTATAATTAGAGAACTCTAAGCCATTCATTCTAGTGTAACTGAGTGAGAAATCCATGAAATTATCATATTATTGCAACACTTCCAAGTAGACACATAAAATCTGTTTTCAGAGGTTGTTCTAAGCTTCCATCAACAAATGCCAGTTTGCTCTTCGAGGCAAGAGCCATCTTCATTGCTCGTACCCAAGGGTGGTAATTGGAGGCATTTAAGGGAGATGAAACAAGAATTAGCGTTGGATGCAAGAAATATGGATTGGAAGGGTTTTGAAGGTGATCAATTGCTTGATTTGTCATTTTCAAGCAAGAAATATAGTTTGTATGGGTTTTAAAGATGATCAATTGCTTGATTTGTCATTTGCAAGGAAACAATTACAATGAAAATGAAGAAATTGACGAGAAAGTGAAGGAAATTTCGAGAAAATATCAAGACTAGAATGAAAAATTGAAAGAAAATTTACAGAGGAAGCTATGAGTGCTTTGATACCATATCGCAAATAGAAAGTGACGAGGAAAATTAAGCTTAGCTTTCATTAAGGTTTCATATACAAAGATCAATGACCGCCTCATTTAACTAGCTAACAAGTTGTCTTAAAATTAGAGATTTCATTATATAGTTGCTTGAAAAAAACAGTTAGAACTTTTGCTTTCGATTTGTATGAGTTCCTTTTGTTTTTCTTTGTTGAATGAGATTTCCTTTTGTAGGTGACGCTATTTGTGAGAGGTTTAATTAAGATTAGTTTGGTTTTATTGTTTTTTTTTTTTTTACCAAAAATGACATTCTCCTAATATTTAAAGTTTTCTAATAAATATTAAAATTTAAATTGCCTCTAAAAATGAAAATAAAAAATAAAATTTGTTCGATTCACATAAACATGAAAAGAAAAATCCATAAATTTGCATCTTGCAGAACAGCGACAAACGCAGCCGCAACAGCCAACTGCTTCTTCCCATCTTTAATCCCAACTGCCTCCACACACTTATATAAAAAATTATACCGTATAAATTAAAAACAAAATGAATAAAAGCGTAAGACCGGTTTTGAAAATACTAGAAATCTCTGGACCTTATTCTATCTAAAGAAAAAGATTTGACGATCATGCAAACACCGTCCCTTGATTACGCTCAACAGCCATTAGTACCGTCTACTATTGACCAACACCACTCCGCTGAAGACCGGATGGCGCTTGTCCCAACGCCGCAGCCATCATCTGATGCTCCTCTTTTCGCTGAGGTGGACATGGGAGGTGACTCCTCTGCACCAATTGTCAGAGCCACCGTTGTCCAGGCCTCCACTGTCTTCTACGACACTCCCGCCACTCTTGGTGCGTAATTTGCCCATTTTTATCATTCAATTTGGGAGTTCACTTTAGAATTGAAATTGTGCGTGTTCTGATATCTAATTGTGCATACAGATAAGGCTGAGCGATTATTGGCAGAAGCAGCTGGTCATGGTTCCCAGTTGGTTGTTTTTCCAGAAGCATTTATCGGAGGTTACCCTCGTGGATCTAATTTTGGTGTATCCATTGGAATGAGGACATACAAAGGTAGAGAGGAGTTTCGCAAGTATCATGCTTCAGCCATTGATGTGCCTGGTATAACTAAATTAACCAACTTTCTTGCTTTTCTTGATATGTATCCCTTAAACCGGAACTAAAGAGCTTGAGTGTGTTGTCATAATTTCAGGTCCCGAAGTGGATCGCTTGGCAGCAATGGCCGGAAAGTATAAGGTATATTTGGTAATGGGTGTGATAGAGAGGGATGGCTATACTCTATATTGTACCCTACTATTTTTTGATTCCCAAGGTCATTACCTGGGGAAGCACCGAAAACTCATGCCAACAGCAATGGAGCGTATAGTTTGGGGATTTGGGGATGGATCAACGATTCCTGTTATTGACACTCCAATTGGAAAAATTGGTGGTGCTATTTGTTGGGAAAATCGAATGCCACTTTTAAGGACAGCAATGTATGGTAAAGGTAAGTGAGCTCCTCTAACAAGAAAAACCAATTCACTTACCTTCTTATGTATATTATCACAAGATTACATCATTATTTGCTCTTGTTTGTGAAATTTCAATATTGCATGGTTTATGAATTTATCTCCTCTTCTTTATGATGCTTGAGGATATATCTCATTCCTCTCTCTGTATGTTTCTCCGCATGTATTCTTTCATTGTCCAATTTGAGCCCTTTTATTTGCATGTGCGTATCTTATGTTTAAAGTACTCAGGTTGACATATTTCTAGGCATCTGATTAATGTTTGTTGTACCATTTGCGTTTGCCCATATTTGCATGCCTATGTTTAATATGAGCAGTGAATCCTCGCTGGCAATGACAGTTTGCAACAAATTCTAGAAGTTTGGTTATTAGTACTGTTCTGTGTCCTGGTTTAGTTCTCAGCTTTGATCTTTCTATTTTCATATTAATATTATGCACTCTCTCTCTTTTCTGTACACGCTACTTCCTGAGATTTTTTTTTCAAAATGTGTGTCAGCCATTTGTTCTCCTGAGCCTATGCATTGCTCTAGTGTTGCTATTTCAAGTACAGAGGTATCAGGCAGCAAAGTTCCATGCCTGCAGATTCATTAATTGTTTTTTATTGGATTAAGCATAGCAAAATGCCACATTTCCATCTATTCACTTTTGCATAGTTTTTGTATATATTTGGATCAAATGAATCTAATTCAGCCTATTCATAATATTATTATATTTTTGCTGTCAAATGATGGGCTATCCATGTAATTGGATCTTAATAATTTAAGGCTTTGGACCAATGTATTTTTTGTTGAAAGCATACCTCATTTTTATTGGCAGATGATTATGATCTATTTAACATAACTGCTTGGTTGGAATTAGAATGCTGTGTAAAATTTACCTTTGACCAGAACCATTCTATCTTTATTTCTGATAATTTAATGTTGTAGGTGTTGAAATATATTGTGCGCCAACTGCTGATGCTAGGGATACTTGGCAAGCAACAATAACGCACATTGCTCTTGAGGGTTCATGCTTTGTGCTATCTGCCAATCAATTCTGCCGGAGGAAAGATTACCCACCTCCTCCAGAGTATATATTTGCTGGCAGAGAAGAAGAACTTACACCAGATTCTGTTGTCTGTGCTGGAGGCAGTGCCATAATATCTCCTTTAGGGATTGTTTTAGCTGGACCTAATTATGACGGGGAAGCACTGATCTCAGCAGACCTTGGTATGCTACTTTTTTATGCTGTTATATGATTTTGAACTTTCTGCATAATCTCTGCAATACAATGTGGATTCTATATCCTTGCCTTTGAAAGATGAATAAATTAAAGTCTCAAAATGTCTTAAAACGAAGTTTCCAAATTGAGAGAAGTAAAAAAATAAGAGGAAAAATGAGCCAGTGCAGGAGGTTTGCAAACTTGGAATTTTGATTCTGACATTCAAGGGTTTGTCCTGATTGCATTGTTTGACATATGCTAAACCCTTTCTTCTCACCAGATATTTAGAGTGTGTTTGGAAACAAAATATTTGAAGCAATTTAATCCTATTTAGTCAATATTCATGTTTGGAAACAGGAAACCACATGGTTTCTACAATTCAAGTCCTTCAAGCTGAAAAAGAAGTATTTTGGAAGAAATACAAACCACTTCTGTTACTCTGTTCATCTCACTACTTGTTACTCTTGGGTTTTCCTGACTTTTTAAGGGAACATGTCCAGTTGTATTCACATGTCCAGGAAACTTCGTAGTTCTCCAGGCTTTAGTAATTTTTACAATACTGTGAATTTTTTTTTTTTAATCATGATAACAGAAGTTAATATTTTAAAGATTAAAGAGATGATTCATTTGGAAAAAAAAAAAAAAAAAAGTGTGGAAGAGGACGGTCTCTATCACTATTTTGACTCAAATTGCCTTTTCAGTTCCAGACTAGTCTCTATCACTGTCCAGTTCAATGTCACTATTGAGCTTGAATGTTTAGGCACAAACTTTTATGGCTGTCTAAAATTTAATTTAATTGTATTGCAATTCTTTCCCATGTCTGTCTGCCTGTGTCTACAAGTTCCATTTAAATATAATTGTACTTTGGTGGATCATGATTGCGGGAATCCGTGTCTTCATGTTGCTTGAACAGGCATAATGTTGATTTTAGTTGTGTTTTTTCTTGTTGTACTGGAGTTCTGATTTCAATAGTAATAAATCATACATAGATCTTGGAGATATACCGCGGGCTAAGTTCGACTTTGATGTGGTTGGGCATTACTCAAGGCCTGAAATTCTCAGCTTGACTGTAAAAGACCATCCAACAAATGCAGTTACCTTCGCATCAGCAGCTGCAAAGAGTGAAGGGTCTCACAAATAGTTGCCTCCTTATCAGCGGGTAACTTTCTCTCGAGATGTGGGCATTGTTGTATCTTAATCTTATTCATAAGCCTTTCTTGCGTGAAATACATTTTGTATTCCTCTGGCTATTGGATGTAAATAATATTGATAAATTAGCAAAAACTTCATTTAAGAATACCTCAATCTTTTCTTTTTATTTTCTCAATCCACCTGAACAGTTCCTGACGCTCTGCAACTTGAAAGTTCCCTTTGTCATATTGGAGTTTGGTTTTTTCTTTAACTAAATAAATGTTTGCATGTGTCTTGATCCTCACCAGGGTGGAGTGCTTGAACTGTGCATTGCATTGGAGCATCAGATCAGATGTATTATGATCCATTCGTTTTGGGATTGGTAGTGGATAACAGATTATGACCGTGCAAATAATAATCATTGGTTGTCCCAGTTCTTGTTGTTGAGCAATGAACATTTTAGTAAGGAAATATGAGTGGTTGACCCATCTTAAAATTGCCCATATGTCTTATGGTATTTGATGTTTTCGGTTCAGTTATATTTGATGAAAATGAAGTGGGCATATTATCAACATCAATTATTCATATATGTTTCTAAGTTAATGTTTTTTTTATATTATTCAGTGGGAGGTTCAATGGATTGAAATAATATTCCAAGCTATACAGAAGGAGTAAACGAGTCGAATTTAAGACCTCTTGTTCTTTACATAAGTGAAAATATCAATTAAAATACAACTATTTTAATATTTAACGGCACAAGTTATTTATTTTGATTATCTAAATTAAAATTATTTTAATATTTTAAGATTAATATGTCACTTCAAATTTAGATAATTGATTATTTTAGCAAAATAATTCACCTTAGTATGGGCCAACCATGTGCATGCCTAAATACTACATAAATTCTAATCCATGAAAAACATATCAGTGTGGGGCATTCAGTTTTAAATTGAACCGAATCGATCTACACTAAATAAATCAAACTAAACTTATTAGTATTTAGAATTAAACTAAATTTGGTTCAAGTATTAAGTTATTTTGGAGCAGATTTGAACTTTTTTTTAGACATTAAAAGTCGAACCAAATCAAAACTAGTTCAGTTGGTTTTACCGAACTATGCATCTAGTTCTAATTATGTTGGTACTGGAGTAGGAGCAACTACAGGAAGAGAAAATTTTGATTCTTATATAAGAATTGCTGAAACCAATAGTTGAACAAGCAAGATCTGAACTGGATTTATATTTGGAATATGTTCATATTTCTAATGACATATAGTTGTTGTGCTCTGAATTAAAGCAAGTGATTGTGTTGGATGAAATGGATCCACAGAATGGAAGGATACAAACTCATGAATTTCTTAGTAATCATATTGTTATTTATGTTCAATTTGCATTGGATTTGGATTTGTTGTTTATAGTTAGAATCTATAGTTTATATTGAATATTAGTGTTGATTTCAGGTTAAATTTGTGGTTATTATTTATGTAATTTCTATTACAGTTTATATTGAGTTTAATGGTTTGGTTTGAGATGATAAAATATTTTGAACTCTTGACTTGAATTTTGATGTACTTGGATTTGGAGCTCGAACTGGGCTTATTTATATTTATGGAGTCGAGCTGGAGCTCCCGGAGGTTGGCTCTTTTACAGACCGAAGCACGCATACATTGCAAGTGAACCATTGGGCATTTTCATATAAGCTAGCTTTTAGTATTATCTGTTGAAACACTAAAAAACAATGGTGAAACAATAATAGTACCCTGACAACAGGACAAACTTCACCAAACATGTTGTTGGCGGCTTCTATTTCCAAGATTATACAACTCTCTTTTTTTTTAAATGTAAATTCTTAACGATAAGTTGGCATCCAAATGCAATTATTGCAGTTTCATTCCAACGAAGAAAGTACTAAGAACGTCAAACAAATGAAATAAGCCTTTAAACATCATTTCAAACATAATAGACTTCAATAATTGTACCCAAAATGTTAGGCTGGCTCCTCCTTGGCACTCATCTGGCTGTTGCGGCCGGTCGATTCTATTATTGAACTTAAATTTTATGTTTCTGCTTCTTAGTTTACCTTCATAAATTGTATGCTTATTACTACGAATCAAAGGGTTGAGATGAATTGGGTTAGATGTTAGAACTAGGGATGGGAGCTGTGTAAGTATTTAGGATATCTCTCGTACTCTGATCGGTTTAAAGAGAATACGTGTAGTTATAAATGAATTTGAAATGATATAGATAGTAAAATTATGTTTTTAGATTCTCCTAATCCGTTATCGCTATATTAAATGGATTTAAGTACCTATGAATATCTTATTCATTATTAATAAAAATTACATTTTAAATAAATTCAGATTTGGATAGTTTAAAATTTACAGATATCCCACTCGTATAAATCTAATTTAAATGGTTTTAGATGAGTACAATAGTAAAAGTTTAAATTGACCCAACGGATATTTAGACGGATTTAGATAGTAAAATTTTTGTAAATATCTGCTTTGATTAGTTAGTTAACTTACCACCGTTATATGCATTTTGCGTTGGTTAATGTTGTATTCTTCTTAACACGTATTGCATATGAAGTAAACAATTTTTCAAGGTAAATATTGTAAATAAAGCAAGCAGAACAGCACACATAGCAAAATTTTACAAATACAGCAACAAAGTAAGATCAATACAGCTTTGTATATGATTCTATTTACAGTCTCACTTTCAGTAATTGATTGTTGCAAATGAATTGCCTACTTGTTTTATTTTCTCTTTCAATGTTTTGAACTTGCTGAAGTCCGGCGTTCGCCTCTTCTGGGCTTCAAATTATCCCCTTGCAACACTGGTGAACCATCCGAAACTGCACTACCAGAATCCTGCAACGGTAAGGATTGCTCCCATTGCCGCGTTGGACTTGCGAAATTTTGTATAGAATCACCAGATATGTGATCTCTAAGGCTTTTGACAGACCTATATCGCATTATTTCATCTTGGTGACCCTGTGTTTGAGAATGTGAATCAAAAGCATCTGATTTTTCCTGACTTTTAGTAATGAAATCCCAGTCAGGACCATCTATACCATTGGGATTTCTTCTTTGTAAACAAATGCTTCCCCATTGAATATTCTCAGAAATGGACTTCCTTCCCTTGAAGTCTCTATCTACTGAAGCGCGTTTCATATTATCTAAAGCATCACCATCACAAGCAAAACTCCACTTGTAGCTTTTGCTGTTGTTGTCCATGTTTAATTCGATGGAGTGGAGATCACTGTCAGCTGAATCATCTCCATCATGAACTACTCGTCCATTTTCCACTACCAATCCATTTTCTTCTCTCTCAGCTCTTTGAATAGGACCGTTTCGGATTTGGTTCAAATAAGCCTCGAGTTCTTCAATTTTTTCATAATTTGGAGAAGCATCATCACCGTTTTCTTTACCTGCTAATTTTTCTCTAAAGTAGGCCTCAAGCTCATTTTTTAGCTTCTCAACTGCAGCAATTTTCTCTTCAAAATGATATTTAGCCTCAGAGAGTTTCATCTGAACTCTTTCTTCACGCAGAACATCAGCTAATTGAAGCATTTCCCTTTCTTTTTCGACTTCCTCTTTAACTTTAGCAGATTCTCTTTTCAATTCTTCGACCTCAGCTCTGTCTTCTCCAATCCCAGTGGCTAGCTCATCACAGACTTGTTCTAATATCTCCTTTGCCCTCTTCTCGCTCTCAAGCTCTTTCAATGCCTGAGAAAGCGACGCCTTCGTATCTGCCAATTCTTTTCCAAGCTTCTTATTCAACCTCTCTGTCTGTCTTCTTAATTTCTTTTCAACTTCAAGCTCTTCTGCAATGCATGCTATGGCATTGCGAATCCTGTCTCTCTCTTTGCTTTTCCAAGCTGCCTTTTCTTCTTCAAAATTCTTGATAAGGTACTCAATCTCATTGCGGTGAGAGCGCTGTTCTTTGATCAATTGTTCAACCTGGATTCTTGCTCGATCAAGTTCAACACCAAGTGCTGAGACAAGGGACATTCCTGATGAGTTTTGCTCATCAAGACCCCATATCCGATTCAGAACTTTCAAAAGCTCTTTTGATGCTGTTAAGCCATTACTAACATCCTTTAATCGAGTTTTAATTCCAATTATACATTCCCACCTAAGGTTCTTCCCTTTAGCATGAGTTTCAATCTGCATTTTCAAAGAGGAAAATGGAACAATTAAAATTAAATAAAATAATCCACGCATTTGCAAAGCTAAATCAACATGTATTTATTATCGTTCTTTAAAAGAAAATTTTTGGAAGTGAGATATAATAATGTTGTGAAAGCTACAGTTGGTGGAGCCATTTTAAATTTTTGAGAGACAATTCAGAAAACTTGACAATAAAACAAGCAATAAGTTAGTAGGGACATGTTTCCTGTGCTCCTAATCCTGCTACAAAATTGGCAAACACTTTGAAAACGACCCAAAAATAATATTACTTGTCATATACCTCCATCAAGCTCGCATTACTAACAGAGTCGAAGCCTCCCGCATTATAATCTGTGAGCTGATATTTCTTTGTCACAACTGATGCTCTTCTCCTACTCTTATGACCATTTCCTATGGATCGATCCATCTTCTGCAAAATCCAAAATAGAACGAGAACAATTTTGATAAGATAGAATTAGAAAACAAAACAAACGATTAAAAGGTATATTTCTATGTTTATGTATAAAAAGAAAACCTCTGAAATAGGATTGTAATAAGATGGATCTGATAAATGTGGAAACTTCGGAAGTTTTTCTCTGCTTCTGATTTCTTTAGTATCTTCTGCAAAATCCTTTCTAATTAATGGAGAAGGGATGTTATTGATTTCCCACAACGTGGCAGCCAATTTTCTGGCAGAAACTGAAGCTTCTTTAGTTTTGGGTCCACTTTGAGAGGGTGGACACTTGGTGGATTCTATCGCATTTGGAATTGATAAAGTTGGAGACTTGGTGCTTGTCTTCCATGTTGGGACAGGAGTAGTAGATCCACCTCTTTTTCCAACAAGAATTGCTCTCTTAACCCTGTACTTCTGCACTAGTGAAGATGAAGAAGATGATGAATTCCCTCTCTTTCTGATCTTGCACTGGTATCCAGCTTTTGCCTCCATATATCAAAACTGGACTCTCTTTATTTATTTATTTATTTTTCAGAAACTAGACCCTCTTTCAATATTTGCAAGAATTGGAGGGTCTGTTACTCTATTATAAAGATTCTTAAGATTATGATCATCTTTCCTGGCATTGTGATTGCCTCAGAAACAAAACAAGAGCTATGGAAATTCGCAAGATTTGGAAATTGAATGAAGGTATTGAGTGGCAGTAATGGTAGTGGCACAAAATTCAAGATTTGGAAGATTTGAAACAACAAGAAAAGATTGTATCCAAGAATTCAAAGTGTGGGGGAGAAGGAGAGATTCGGGGGGCTAACAAGGGAAAAAAGATGATACAGGAACATATTGGTGACCCATCTCTCTCTCTCTTTTACTCTTTTTGGCAAGTCCAAACTTGTTGCCTTGAATTCCTCAAAACAATAAAAGAAAAAATAAAAGAAGAGATTCAGTCTAAAAGAGATCAATAACCAGAAAGAAAGAAGGTGGGCAAGTGTCAAGAAACAGAAGGTTACAGATGGAAGGAAATTTTATTATTATTGAGAGGGAACGAAAGAAAAAGGGAGGGATGGGATGGGGATTAGCATTAGTTTCTGGTTTCTGTGTGCTTGCAGTGATAAAAAGACGAGAAGGGGACGTGGCGTACACGTGAGACTATTACATTCAATTAGGGACGTGCATGTGTAAATGAACAATCTCAAATCTTGACTAGGCTCAATTCCTATTTATTTTGCCATGTTCTTTTTTGCTCAAATGCCTTCATACTTTGTATTATCTATTTAAAAAATTCTGTTATATTTTTAATAAGAGTATTATAATTAATTATTTACTCCTATTTGATATAAATGAATTTAAAATATAAAATTTATTTATGTAAATTCAATTTTATATAATTATTCATTTACTTTTGTTTTCTAAAATATCTTTGAAATAGTAATTTCATAAAAATAAATAATAAATTTCAATTATATTTATGTTATACTTTATAATTTTTTATTAAAATAAATATATAAAACAAAAATAATATTAATAAAATTATTGCATTTAATTAGGCGATAAATATATATTTAACTTAAATCTTTTTGTCTCCTTAATAGTAAAAAAATATTAAAATAAAAGATAAAAAATATTAACATACAAAAAAGAAGAAATTTTTCTAAAAAAGTAAATTTTTAAATATTCAAATTTGATAAAATAAATAAATTGAATAATTAAAATAATTGAAAATCAATATATATATATATATAACAAGCTTTTTTTTTTTTCAAAAAATTGACCTACGACACTTTATAAATGCATTTTTCTCTTATTCTTATCACATAAAATTTTTTATGATTACACATAAAATTATAATGGTACATAGAACTCTTAAATTTTAATAGTGTCCATAGAATTTAATTATTAGTTATATTATTATATAAATATTGATATTAATTATCATTTAATTATCATAATTAATAAATAATTATAATTATTGTAAAACAAGGTACCAAATAATTTAACAAGGCTAATAAACCTTAGAGATAAATCAATAATTTTGTTAAATGGTAGGAATATAATAATCATTTTGATCAAAGTGAAGAATTAAATAGTAAATGTATAAAGCATTTTGTTTGACAATAATTATTATTATTATTAGAAATGGAAATTATTTAAAACACATATCATTTTAAATACTATCTATATCTATATAAATATATAAAAACTCAATCAATTTTGCTTATGCGGCATGATATTATGAAACTTAGTGTTCAGTATAGAATTTTATTGTTTTAAAAATTTTATTTAATTATTTAATTTAAAGAAATCAAATTATAAAACTTTTTATTTTTTTATTCCATAATTAATAATCATATAATAAATTCATTTCATTAATAAAAAACTCTTTATCTTCTTTCTTTTGGAATAATTAATAATTCAAATAATATTTTTTTTATTAATACTAGAACACTAATTGGATTTTTCATAATTGTAACTACACTAATAAATTGACGTAATATTTCGTTATTTTATAATTTAATTATCCTCTAATTTAAAAAAAAATCTTAATTTCTTTTTTTGAATACTTTGTATGTAAGTACTACATCTCCTAAATTTATTATACAAATCTTTATTTTCTTTTTTATATTCAACATATTTTTATATAGTGATAAAAATTAATATCATGAGCAAAAGACACCTATGACTAACGATTCTTGAAGTTTCATCCTTTCTCCATTCAATTAATTTTATGTGTGAGTAATTATTTTAATTTATAAAAACAATATTTATGTTTATTGTTTTTAGTTTAGCTAAAAAGGTGAGTTTATTGTGTTTAATTTATTAGTGTAGAATGCTTTTTATTATTTTTAAATTTATAAAAAAAATTGAATTAATAGTTTTTATTATCATAGTCAAATAATAAAAAAAGGGTGATTAATAAATATTTTTTTATCATATTAATTAATTTACATCTTTCAATCAAATTTAATTCGTATAAATTATTTATAAATATTAATCCAAACATTGTGTGGTATACGAATAGTTAATTACAGAAATAATTTTCTTAACTTCTAACTCATTTAAAATTAATTATTTTTGAATCTTTATGACTAAAAATATTTTATATTTCACTTCAAATTTAACGATTCTTGATAAGAAAAAATATGCTAACTCCGTTTCTAAATACTTATCACATTTGAAAAAGTATTATATTTCAAAATACTTATTATATTTATGATTTCAAAGAGTAATAATTTTTTTTATATATTTTCTCTTTGTATATGATCAATAATTATTAATTGAATTTTTTAAAATTTAATTTGAATACGTAAAATTAAAAGTAATATAGTTAATTTATTTTATAATTTATTATAACTTAGATAAATTTAATAAATTCCAAATGCGATAAATATCTAAATATAGAGGTAAACTTGTCCTCAAAATCAAAATCTAGCGGTAATTAATTTAGAGATAAGAGACAAGAAGGGGGGGGAATGATTCTCAACAAGTGAATATATTGTTGCATATATGGTTTGCAGCTATGAGCAATGACATGCAATCTTGTCCAGGAATTGGACAACAAGAATTAACATGTCACATTGCAATGGCGGGGGATCGAAATTCATATATACAGAAAGAAAAAGGGCTTCTTTACAAATTTCTCGAGTTGAAAAAATTACAAAGAAATAATTGCAACTGTAAGCAGCACAATCCATCTCTCAAAATCAAAACAAAGAACAATAGTACATTGTGATGTTTCTCTCTCTCTCTCTCTCTCTCTTCTTAATTAGTTGCAGTGAGAAAGAAGAGAGAGAGATCTTGGAGGAAGGGTCTCTGAGGTGGGCGCCCACTAACGGCTCTCGGAGGAAAGAAAGAACAGCCACATCCTGCTATTAGATGACCCCACACACCCATCTGATTATTGTCCCTTTGCTGGGGTTGTTAATTATTGCTTCATCCCATTCTTATTTTTCCTATTTTCTTGCCTTTTCTTCTATCTTTTCAGTTTTCAGCAAAGGCAACAATTCTAAACCATCACCATGACACGGTACGAATGATTTGGTTTATGTGTTGCGATCTCATATTTGAACTTTTGACTCAAATGACTCATCCTCTGTGTATAAGAGGTTTGTGTGTTGGCTTTAATCGCATTATGGATAATACTTCAAGTCAATATGAAAATAGCCTCTCGACAAGAATTGTCATCTCTAATTTTAAGTAGCGAAGAAAGAAAATCGAGTAGGACAAACCAATTTTAATTTTATTACATAAGCTGCTTCTTATAAATTTTTTTATTTTTTATTTTTTATTTTTATATGAATGAGAAATACCTAGTTTTCCCTTAAGAGAATATGATGACACTTAAAAAAAAAAAAAAAAATCAATAATTAACTTTAGGAGCTTTTGATTACCAGAATCTCAAGAAAAAATGGATTGAAATAGTGAGATTCGATATTTTATTAGTATTATTCTAAAAAGAAAAATTAAAATTCTAAGTATGTAGCCCTCATCCCTATTTTTCATGTATATGGAAATGTACTTTCCTATCTGAGAGGGTAAAAAAAATATATATATTTCTACAAAAGAAAAGATAGTTTAAATCATAGACTTAATATATTCTAATTTAATTACTATGATCTTAATAATTTTCTCTCCCGTAGTTTGATATTACGTACTTAGAAAAACAGAGAAAGAGAGTAAGATAAATTTTTAATATTTATATTATAATAATTATTGTATCTAGTAGAAATAAAAATAAAATAATAATTATCTATCAGTCATCTGATTAGTTTTCTTACTTCTCATAGAAAATAAGAGAATAAAAAGTTTTAAATTGGAGTCTTTTATTATTTAAAGAAGAGGGCTACCCATTGTTCTATAGCCCATAATATTATTTCGACACATTGGACTTCTCATGCATCCAAAATAAAATAAAAAAATAATTAATACTTATAACTTGAAGTGTTTAAAGGATGAATACAAAAGTTGAGGGTAAATTAATATATTTATTTGAATTTTGTTAAAGATATTGATTGCACCACGTAAATCATGTAAAAGTTTTCATAAACAAAGATATTGAAGATCATAAGAATAGGAGGAGTTTCTGTATCATAATTCCTAGCTTCTTTTGAAAAGATAGGGTACTTTAAGCGGGCATCGAGCCATTGCTATCCCTAATCACAGCTCCAGGAAGGACACCTACTTGCCTACTAAGTTCAACGACAACTTCAAAAATGGCAGTGTGTTTCTTGGATTTTGGATTTCTTGAAATTTGTAACTTTGAACTCAGGAGTAGCAGCAGCTTAGTAACTTTCAATTGAAATATCCAACCAATAACGTCCAAGGCTAGTTATCTACCCATATTCTTGGTTTCAGATGCGTTATTTTTACTCGTAGACGCTGCTTCCTAATTCAATCCACATTTCCATTGCCAAAACCTTCAAATCTCTCTCTCTCTCTCTCTCTCTCTCTCTCTCTCTCTCTACATATATATATATATATATAAACAGAGCAATTTGCGTTTTAAAAAGCCAAGTATAAGTCTTTGAAAAAACTAGATATGAGTAGGACAATAATTATTTAGGACATTTATAAAAAGATAAAATATAATTATAAAAAGATAAATTGTTTTATATAATATCTTTATCAAAATAATCTATATCTATATTTATATATATATTAAAAACAAAGTAGTTTCAATAATAAAGACTTAAGTGTAAGCCTTTAAAAAAATTAAGTGTTAATAGGATAATAATTATTTAGAACTGTAAAAAGATAAATTATTTTAGATAATATTTTTATCAAAATAATATCGATAAACAAATTATCTCTAACACAAATATATTAATATATTAATATAAATTTATTCTTATTACAAAATAATGGATAAGTAATCTACATTATATGACTTTAAAAAAATGACATTCACACTATTAGAACACGTTACACTAAATAAATAATATATTAATATTTCAAGTAAACATACAATAATTTATAACAAATCATAAATATAAAATAAAATAAACTTAATTTCTTATTTCAAAAACATGAAAATAAATTAAAAAAAACACTTCACTTTTTATTGGTAATAAAAAAAAACATTTTGATTAGTTAGCTTGGTATATGGAATAGTCTCATATACCAAAAGTTAAGTTACAGTGATACGAGACACAAGATATGAGAATACATATGATATGATAATTTTTAAATAAATAGGACATTTATATGCTTAAGACACATTACATATAATAAGTGATACATTAATATTTTAAATAAATAAATAATCATTTGTTATAAATTATAAACATAAAATAAAAAAACCTTAATTTCTTATTTCAATGAGATAAAAATAAATTAAAAATAACTTCATTTTTATTGATAATTAAAAAAAAATCTTGATTGATTGGCTTGATATATGGAGTACTCTCATATATCAGGAGCTATGTTACATGGACACCTGACACAAGATACGAGAGTGTATAGGATATAATAATTTTTAAACGACTAAGACGTTCACATTCTTAGCACACAATATACAAAATAAGTAATACCTTAATATTTTAAATAAATAAATAACTATTTGTAACAAATTATAAATATAAAATAAATAAAGAATTTAATTTCTTATTTTAATAAAATAAAACGAATTAAAAAAATATTTCATTTTTAATTAGTAATTAAAAAAAAAACTTGGTTGATTAGCTTGATGTATGAAATAGTCTCATATATAAGTAGTTAGGTTGCACGGATACAGGACATGAGATATGGAAACATACGCGATAAGATAATTTTTTAAAAAGTACGACATCTATACTTTTAGAACACACAACACAAAATAAGTAACATATTAATATTTTAAATAAATAAATAATCATTTGTAATAAATTTCAAACATAAAAAAATAAAAAAAAATTTAATTTCTTATTTCAAAAACACGGAAATAAATTTAAAGAAACACTTCGCTTGTTATTGGTAATTAAAAGAAAACATCATGATTGATTAGCTTCATATATGGAGTAGTTTAATATACCGGGAATTAGGTTGCATGAATACGGGACACAAGATACGAAAATGTACTTTATTTAATAATATTTAAATAAGTAAGACATCCATATACTTATGACACATTATACATAATAAGTAATACATTAATATTTCAAATAAATAAATAATTATTTATAATAAATTATAAATATAAAAATAAAAAATATATAATTTTTTATTTCAATAAAATTAGTTAAATTCTAAAAATTATTATCATTATTGAAAAATAAGTCAATAGTGTGTATGCATTTTTTGATATAGGTCACATCGTACATGACTTTTACTATTATTAGTGAAATGCTTCACAAGGTAATTAAAAAAGCACATCTCAGTTAAGAATGACAATTACTTTATTAGGTGGGCATTCGATAAGATCCGATATAATTTTGACGAATTTGGATAGTGAACAAACGAGTTTGGGATGAATTTGAATAGTACTTTCACTACCCATATCGGATTTGGGTTGGGATTAAGGACTCGAACATTCGCTACCCATTATCTGTTTAATTAATATTTTAAAAATATTTAAAATAATTACTTTTATAAAGAAAATTTTATATATATGCCCCTTTTTAATTATATTAATGCTATAATTATGTTTAATATTTATATTATATTTTTTTATTAAATCAAAATAATAATTTTATAATTTTTATTTATTTTTTATTTTTAAAAAATAAAAAATATATATTTTTAGTGTAAACGGATTTGAGTATTTAAACAGGTAATTATAATCGAGGTCGGAACAAATTTGGTTATTAAAGGTGAATTTTTATACGGATTTGGGTACCTAAATTTTTAATTGAATATTTAAACAGATTCGGATATTTATAATGCATTTGATGATTATTTGTTATATAATTTTATTATTTTTGAATGATATATAAAATATTATTTTATTTTTTAATGTTGTTGCGCATCGCGAGGTGCTAACACAAGTATATTTAAAAACAGAGCAATTTAGATTGTGAAGATGTCAAGTGTAAACCTTTAAAAAAGCTAGTGTTAATAAGATAATAATTATTTAGGATAGTTGTAAAAAGATAAATTATTTTAGATAATGCCTTTATCAAAATAATATGTATAAAAAAGATTATCTAATATATTAATATATTAATATAAATTTATTTTTTATTGCAAAATAATTAATAAGTAATTTACACGTTTATGGATATGATTTTTAAAAAGTAAGACATTTACGCGTTCAAGTAAATATATAAGTATTTATAACAAATCATAAATATAAAATAAAATAAAATTTAATTTTTCATTTCAGTGAAACAAAAACAAATTAAAAAAGTACACATTTATTTTTAATTAGTAATTAAAAAATATTGATTGATTAACTTGGTATATGGAGTAGTCTTATATGTCAAGAGTTAAATTATACGAATACAAAATACGAGATATAAGAACGTATGAGATATGATAACTTTTAAAAAAGTACGACATCCACACTCTTATGATACACAATACAATACAGAACGAGTAATATATTAATATTTTAAATAAATAAATAATCATTTATAATAAATTATAAGTATAAAATAAAAAAAATTTAATTTCTTATTTCAAAGAAATGAAAATAAATTTAAAAAAACACTTCACTTTTTATTGGTAATTAAAAAAAAATATTTTGATTGATTAGCTTAGTATATGGAGTAGTCTCATATACTATGAGTTAGATTGCACAGACACAAGACGCAAGATATAAAAATGTATGTGATTTAATAATTTTTCAATAAGTAGGACATCCATATACTCATGACACATTACACATAATAAGTAATATATTAATATTTCAAATAAATAAATAATCATTTGCAATAAATTATAAACATAAAATGAAATTAAGGTCAATATCTATAAAAAAGGTTATCACTAACACTAATATATTAATATAAAATTTTTTTTGTTACAAAATAATTTATAAGTAATCCACACGCTTACGGAAATGATTTTAAAAAGTAGGACATTCACATGTTTAGAACACGCTATACTAAATAAATAATACATTAATATTTAAAGTAAATATATAATCATTTATAATAAATCATAAATATAAAATAAAATAAAATTTAATTTCTTATTGCAATGACAAACAATTTAAAAAATACAATTCATTTTTAATTAGTAATTAAAAAAAGCTCAGTTTATTGACTTGGTATATGGAATAGTTTCATATGTCAGGAGTTAAATTATACGGATATATGGTATGAAATATAAGAACATAGAAGATACGATAATTTTTAAAAAAGTACAAACATCTACGGTCCTAGAACATACAATACAGAACAAGTAATACATTAATATTTCAAATAAATAAATAATTATTTATAATAAATTATAAACATAATATAAATAAAAAATTTAATTTCTTATTTCAATGACATGAAAATAAATTTAAAGAAAAAAAATAATTCACTTTTTATTAGTTATTAAAAAAACACATTGATTGATTAGTTTGGTATATGGAGTAATCTCATATACAGGAGTTAGGTTGCACAAACACGGGATATAAGATACGAAAATGTATATGATCTAATAATTTTTAAATAAGTAAGACATCCATATACTTATGACACATTATGTGACATCTTGACTCGGCAAAACGATTCTAAGAGGGCGGGTAGAGCAGTGCTCCTGACGAGCTTCTAGGATGTCAAACTAGCTAGGGCAGTGGAATGCAAGATACAGTAATAAATCTGATTATGTATCAAAAAAGGAGGAAACTAATCATCAGATATGCGTTTTGGTGGAATGGCTAGAGAGTTGGAAGAACTCTAGGGTTAAGCGTGCTCGCTTGACAGCGATACTAGGATGGGTGACCTTTTGGAAAGTTCCCATTTCACTTGCGGGACAAAACCGTACAGGTCTTGCTGATCTAATATGGGATAGAACTGGCTTGATCCAAAGCGGACAATTCCTCCAGTAGATATATGGTTCGAGGACGAACCATGCGGAAGCTAGTGGGCTTGTGACATACCTACCAGGCAAAGCGATCCTAAGAGGGTGGGTAGAGTAGAGGTCTTGGCGAACTTCTAAGATGACAGACTAATTAGGATAGTGAAATGCGAGATACAAGAATGAATCGGATTATATATCAAAATAGGAGAAACTAGTCATCTCAGACGCCTTTTGGTGGAATGACTGGAGATTTTTAGAAGAATTCCAGGGTTAAGCGTGCTCGCTTGACAGAAATCCTAGCATGGGTGACCTTATGGGAAGTTCCCATTTCACCTGCGTAACAAAATCGTGTGGGTCTTACCGATCTAGTATGGGATGGAATCGACTTGATTCAAAGCAGTCAATTTCTCGAATGGTTGGAGTTAGGGCATTTTAATTTGGTATCAGAGCCGGACTCCCTCCAGTAGATATATGGTTTGAGGACGAACCACGCGGAAGCTAGTGGGCTTGTGACATCCCGACCCGGCAAAGTGATCCTAAGGGTACGGATAGAGTAGGGCTCCTAGTGAGCTTCTAAGATGACGGGCTAGTTAGGGTAGTGGAATGCAGGATAAAGGAATGAATTAGATTATATATTGAAAATGGAGAAACTAATCATCAAAAGTGCCTTTTGGTGGAATGGCTGGAGAGCTGGAAGAACTACAGCGTTAAGCGTGCTCGCTTGATAGAAATCCTAGGATAGGTGTTCCCATTTCACCTGCGGGATAAAACCGTGCGGGTCTTGCCTATTCAGTATGGGATGGAGCCGGCTTGATCCAAAGCGAATAATTCTCCTGGTGGTTGGAGTCAGAGCGTTACACATTACACATAATAAGTAATATATTAATATTTCAAATAAATAAATAAATAATCATTCATAATAAATTATAAACATAAAAATTGAAATTACCTAATTTCTTATTTCAATATAATTAGTTAAATTCTAAAAATTATAATCATTATTGAAAAATACATTAGTAGTGTGTGTACATTTTTTTATATAGATCATATCATATATAACTTTTGTTATTGTTAATGAAAGGCTTTGCTGGATACTCAAAAAAACATATCTCAATTAGAAATGATAATTTTACTTGAGCAAATGAGTACTCGATAAGATCTAATATGATTTTTGGCGAATTTAGGTAGTGAGTACACGAGTTTAGGGTAGATTCAAATAGTATTTTTATTATCCGTATCGAGTTAGGAATGGGTTCAAGGACTCGGGCACTAGTTATCCATTATTCATTTAATTAATATTCTTAAAATATTTAAAATAATTATTTTCATAAAGAAAATTATATATATATACACCCCTTTTTAATTATATCAATGCTATACTTATATTTAATATTTAATATCAATATTATATTTTTTTATTAAATCAAAATAATAATTTTATAATTTTTACTTATTTTTCACTTTTAAAAAATAAAAAAATATATTTTTAACATAAATGGATTTGAGTATCTAAACAGATAATTATAATCGAGTTCGGGACGAGTTTAATTATTAAAGGTGAATTTTTATATGGGTTTGGATACCTAAATTTTTAATCGGGTATTTAAACGGATTCGACTATTTATAATGCATTTGATGATCATTTTATTATATAATTTTTTTATTTTTAAATGATGGTATAAAATGTTATTTCATTTTTTCATGCTGCTCCGCGCATCACACGAGTGCTAACACTAGTATCTATAAAAAATATTATCTCTATCATTTATATTAATACAAATTTATTTTTTATTATAAAATAATTAATAAGTAATCCACAGGCTTACAAAAATAATTTTTAAAAAATAAGTTATTCACATGCTTAAAACACATTATACTAAATAAATAATATATTAATATTTCAAGTAAATATATAATCACTTATAGTAAATCATAAATATAAAATAAAATAAAACTTAATTTTTTATTTCAAAGACACAAAAGAAATTAAAAAAATACACTTTATTTTTAATTACCAACTAAAAAAATCTTGGTTGATGAGCTTAGTATATGAAGTAATATCATATGTCAGGGGTTTGGTTGCATAGACACGGGACATGAGTCGTACAAGATATGATAATTTTTTAAAAAATATGACAGCCACACTCTTAGAACACACAACACAGAACAAGTAATACATTAATATTTTAAATAATTAAATAATCATTTATAATAAATTATAAATATAAAATAAAAAAAATTAATCTCTTATTTCAATGACATGAAAACAAATTAAAAAAACACTTCACTTTTTTTTTAGTAATTAAAAAAAATCTTAATTGATTAGCTTGACATATATAATAGTCTCATATATTATGTTAGGTTTTACGGACACGAGAACAATATACGAAAATATACATAATTTGATAATTTTTAAATAAGTAAGACATCCATATGCTTAAGACCCATTATACACAATAAGTAATACAATAATATTTCAAATAAAGAAATAATCATGTGTAATAAATTATAAACATAAAATAAAAAACCTTAATTTCTTATTTCAATGACATAAAAAAATTTAAAAAAAATTTATTTTTATTGGCAATTAAAAAAAATCTTGATTGATTGACATGATATATGGAGTTCTCATATATCAAGAGTTAGATTGCACCGACATGATGGATAAGATATGGCAATATAGATGATATGACAATTTTTAAACAATAAAGACATCCACATATTTAGCACACAATATACAAAATAAGTAGTACATTGATATTTCAAATAAATAAATAATCATTTGTAATAAATGATAAGTCTTATTTTTATAATATTTTTTTATTACTTTGATAAGTTTTTATTTATGTTTTTAATTAAATCTTTTTTATTTTTTATAAGCTTAATTTGAAGGATTTTTAGCAGAAAAATAATCAAAATCTGCATCAAAGAAAATTGAAGCTAAAATTTGGAATCAAAAGCTCAAACATGGCTACCTCAGTAGAGTACACGGCCAGGCCGTGTCAAACGTCATGGTCGTGTTACCAAGAAAGCTGAAAGTTCTAGTAAGCCGAATTCAACTATTTAGCCCGTGTAGATTTAAAGTCTAGGTGTGGTCTGTGCATGGGACTGCATGAAAATAATAAAAGGGTCTACCTTATCATTATTACAGCCCAATTTGGTGACACAAGACTCATAATTATGAAGAAATCCAACACAAAATCAGTTTTCTATTCAGATAATATTTCCTCCTAATTAGGTCAGCTAGTTTTCTACTCAGATTCGAAAACACTCTACGATGTCTATATAAAGAGAGATTACCACAATAATTAATTATCATTAAATCTTAGATCTTAGATTTTTGTTCTACTCTTTTCTTAGTTTTTCTTTCTTTTAAAACTTCAAGCATTCAAGTTGTGTAAAGAATCAAGGAAGTCGTCCACACTATTCGTTGACTAGTTTTTATCTCTAAACTGTTAATTTTATTTTTATTTTTCATTATTCATATTGGTTATGAAATTATTATCACGTTTAATTGAATTTTATTTAATTACTATATCGAACTAAACTTTCATACTAGAGATTTAATGTAACTTAATTTATATTCCAATTTATGATATTAAATTTATTTTTTCTTGTTCAAGATATAATTTATTATTGAATTTAATATTTTCAGGTAGAGTTTCTTTTCTAGATTGATTTATTTCATTAATCACTGTCGGAAGAAGGATTTTTGATAAGAAAAAGGTAATAAATTGCATGAAAATAATAATTTGATGCTGAAGCTATATGGTTTTATTCATGGGGGTTTTCATAAATTAATAACCTTAGGTTATGAATTCTTAAATAAACCATAAAACTTAATGATTTAATACATCTTTGATTGCACTATTGGGAGATAGGTAATTAGACAGGGCTAAAATTAATAGCTAATAATATATCGGGAGAGCTTGTTAGTGATTTTAGGGTTGTTTCTCCTACTTGAATAATTAAAATTGATCAGCAAACTAATATAATAAATTGGATAGAATTAATTGAAGTCAAAATTTTTAGTAGCTTTTAAACCTTGATTTCTTTTCATTAAATATTATTGCTTGAATTCTTTTATATTATTTTATTTCCTTTATTTTTACAGTTATTTTATTTTATCGGTCAATATAATTTTAGTACTTAGTATATAATCCTCGTGGGAACGATACTCTATTCATTCTTTATCACTTGTTGCAATTTTATACACTTGCGAAAAACCGTTGTTAATAAATTATAAATATAAAATAAAAAAATTTAATTTTTTATTTCAATGACATAGAAATAAATTTAATTAGTAATTAAAAAAAGAACTTAGTTAATTAGATTGGTGTATGGAGTAGTCTCGTACATTAAGAGTGGGGTTACACAGACACAAAATACGAAATACGATAATTTTTAAAAAACTACGTTAGGACAAATAAAAAACATTTAATTTCTTATTTCAAAGAAATAAAAATAAATTTAATTAGCAATTAAAAAAAGAACTTGGTTAATTAACTTGGTGTACGAAATAGTCTCATATGCTAAGAGTAGGTTACACAGACACAGAACAAGAGAGACGATAATTTTTAACATTTACACGCTTAGGACACACTACATAGGATAAGTAATATATTAATATTTCAAGTAAGTAAATAATCATTTGTAATAAATTATAAAATTAAAAAAAAAAGTAAATAAATAAATTCTTATTTCGATGACATAAAAAATAAAAGAAAGGCATATCATATTTTACTGGCAATTAAAAAAATACCTTAATTGATTGGTTTGATATATTGAGTAGTCTCATATATTTAGGAGCTAAGTTGCACAGATACGGCCAACAAGATATGAGAATGTAAAATATATGATAATTTTTAAACAAGTAGGACATACACATACTTAGGACACACTATACTAAATTTAATATTTCAAATAAATAAATCATCATTTATAATAATCATAAACATAAAAATAAAAAATATTTAATTTCTTATTTCAATATAATTAATTAAATTTTAAAAATTATTATCATTATTGAAAAATACATTTAATAGTATGTGTGCATTTTTTAATACTAGTTATTTTGTATGACGTCCTTTGCACGTTGACTATGTAGCCATATATTCATTTTTTTTCTATATAATATTAAATTATAAGTTTTATTTAGATTAAAATAAAAATAAATGATTAATTTATATTACATTTTGACATACAAACTACTTACTATAATACTATTTATATACTTAATTCTATTTTCATATAATCAAACGGTCTCAGAATAAAGTTAAATTCAATCCTTAGATCTAATCATTTAGTCCCTAATTTATAAATGAAAATTTAAAAATTATAATAAGTGCTCAGAAAGAAAATCAAGTCATTATTCAATCTCCAATCTTTACCTTTAACTCCAAATTAATATCTTCATAAAATTATAATGAAAAATAATAATAAATTATTTTTTACTATTAGGTAAAAGAAAAGAAATGAGATGATAATTTGAATCAATAATTGAAGTCACTTTGACTATGGTAGCAGTATTATTTACTTAGTGAAATATATACATATGCACATAAATTTTTAAAATATCAAAAATTGACCCAAATAAAACTATATAATATTATTTTTTTTTTCAGTTTTCTAAACACCATTTTCTTTTAAATAAAAGAGATTTAGGATATAAAAGAAAAAATATCAAGAAAATTTAAAATATTTAAGCATAGGTGGACCATATATTTATCACAATTAGATTTAAATTTCTTATTAAATTAAAATAATAATAGTTATAAATTATTCAGTAATAAAAAAGAAAATAAAAAATTATTATTAAAAATAAAACTATTTCAAAACTCACCAAATAAAAAAATATTTCAATGTATATAAATATATAAATATATCAATAAAATATTATATATATTTTTAAATTAAAAATTTTAATTGTTTATCATCTCAGGTTTAATTATGTAAATTCTATTTAAAAATTTACTTTTTAAAAAATATATCCAATCAAATCTTACAAACATAAAAAAATATTAATAAAAATAATATACCTTTTTCTTATTTTTTTATCTCCCCTAAATAAAAAATTATATATATTATATTTAAAATTTATTTTTTAAAAAATATATCTAATCAAATCATACAAACATAAAAAAAGAATATTAATAAAAGAATATATTTTCTTTCTTTTTTATCTATGAATTAAATATTTAATAACTAAAATATAAAAATATTTTTAAAAATATCATTATTATATATATTTATTAAAAAAATAAATTTAACAAAGATAAAACTTAAATTTTAATTGCTTAATTATCTAAAAGTATTTTTTCAAAAAATAATTTTTTTAATTCATTATGAGATCTAATGAGCCAAAATAATAGTATGGGCTATTAACGAGGAATAGTCTTTCACTCACTAAATTGATAAAAATATTTGTGATCGAGATGATTCGAACTTGAGATTTCTAACTTATCACGTAAGTGAGAAGACATTATTGACTTAACAATAATTTTATAAATATGTTAATAATAAAATGTAATTTTCTAATTGGCTATAACTAAAGTTATTTTAGGATATCTTAAATTTCATTAAGGACGCTATCGGAAATCTCATTATTCCCCTCTATTCCCACTTTTATATATAATATAGATATGTCATATCATATTTGACTTTTGCTATTGTTATCAAGGACTTCGCAGGATACTGAAGAAAGTATATTTTAGTTAGAGATGCATTTTACTTGATCCAATGGGTACTCGGTAAGATTTAATATAATTTTAGCGAATTTGGATAGTGAATAAACACGTTTGGGATAGATTTGGATAGTAACTTTACTACCCGTATCGAGTTTAAGTTGAGTTTAAGGACTCGGGTACTCGCTACCCGTTACTCGTTTAATTAATATTTAAAAATATTTAAAATAATTATTTTTATAAGAAAAATTATATATATATACCTTTTAATTATATTAATCCTATAATTATATTTAATATTTTTATTGCATTTTTTATTCAATCAAAATAATAATTTTTATTTATTTTTTATTTTTGAAAAATAAAAAATATATATTTTTAACAGATTTGAGTATTTAAACAGGTAATTATAATTGGGTTCGGGACAAGTTTGATTATTAAAGATAAATTTCTATATGGGTTTTGGTGCCTAAATTTTTAATCTCGTATTTAAACGGTTCGTGTATTTATAATGCATTTAACGATTGTTTTATTATCTAATTTTATTATTTTTAAACGATGTTATAAGATATTGTTCCATCTTTTAATACTGCTCCGCATATCGTGCGGGTACTAATACTAGTTATTAATTAACTAGGAGGAAGCCGGGTAGATTCATCATTATTTTGCTATTATATGTAGTGTTAGAGGTTATTTTTTTATGGATATATAAAAATAAACATTTACAAAAAAATCCTACAACTTTAGAGAAATGAAAAAAAAAAATAAAAAGTTATAAAAATTATATTAAAAGCTAAAATAGGGTAAATGCATCCAATATAAAAGTCGTAGACATAACTATTAGTTAAAATTTTTTACAAAATTATAAACTTGAAAGACATACAGAAAAATTAAGATGTAAAAATAAATCCTCTTAAAACAAATAGATGTAAACATAGATAATTATTATAAATAAATGAAAAAAATCCAGTCTAAAACTAAAAGAAATTCAAATATTTGAAAGACACATCAGTAAATATTAACAGACTCTAATTGGAAGCGACAATTGACAAAGAAAAATAAGATCAGGGTGTTGATTGACAAAATTAAAAGTATTGCTCAAATTTAAAAAAATTCGTAGTTCAAGGTTTTTTTTTGTGATTAAGTCTTTTATGTTCAAGTTAGTTTTCTTACGCGACATATCCACGTAGATGTGATATGAAAAAAATTGAACCCCATTAACAGATATATCAACAAATATTAACAAACTCTAGTCGGAGGTTTCAATTAACAAAAAAAAAAAAAAATATAGGGTATTGTTTGACAAAATTAAAAATATAGCCAAATTTTAAAAAAACTCATAAATTCATATCTTTTTTTGTGATTAAGCCTACTTTTTACTAAGTTTTCACATTTTTTAAATGAAAATTTTTCATATTTTTAATCAAAAATTAAAATTTTATTTCTCACCAAAATTGTTGCAATAAAAATAGGAGGGCAAATTTAAAATTTTGATTAGGATGTAAAAGTTGGCGTTAATTAGGAAATATGTGGGACTTGCTGTAATCACCTTTTAATCATGGGTATAGGTCATTAGTTTATGGGAATAGATTGATATGACATATTTGACTTTTAAAATAAATATTCAATTAATGCAGAGTTGGAGGCAAATAGAAAATATTTAGCCAAAAAATTATAATTTAACTAATTCTTTAATCCTTGTGCAAATGAATCTAAGGGAGTAATAATTCGTTAGGATATAATGAATGAAAGAAAATTCTTGTTTGCAAATGAGAAAATTTTATAGAAAAGAAATTATTATTGTTAAAAATTGATAATATATTTTCAATTATTTTTAACAATAAAATGTGGTTTTAATTATTTCGGAGTATTTGGGTAATTTAATAAAAATATTTGAAATTCTCATTTTTCTCTCTTTAAATTGAATAGATTCAGAACATATAAATCCAGGTGAAAATAAGTGAAATACTATTTTCTTTCCATTTTTCAAAAAAGGAAAAACATTCTTTCCTAAAGATTTTCTACAATTATTTTTTTTTTTGTTTAAAAGAAAAAAAATTACTCACATCCAAACAGAGGCTACAAATCAAATTGTTCAGTCTAAAGTTTCAATATTTTTTTACCATTTTTCAAAGAGGGGGAAACATGCTTTTCTAAATATTTTCTATAATTATTATTTTTCATTCCAAAAAAAAAAAAAAAAAAAATACACACATCCAAATTGTTCATCTAAAAGTGGATCTAACTCATTAGACCCGCATCAATCAGCGTGTCTCAAGGTAGAGTGAATTAATGGACTGAGGGTCTATTGGTCTGAGAATAAGAAGATTCAGGAGAGGGAAAGAATTAGGTGAGAGGGATAAAAAAGAAATTAAAAAAAAAAATTAGGATGTTGGAAAAAAGGAAGATAGAGAGAGAAAAAAAGGGAGAAGGAATCGAGTAAATTGGAGTCATTTACAATTACGTGACCCTTATCATAGGACTTTCGAGGAAAGCATTCCTAGAAAAAATAGATATCCTAAGATCGTTATATTACTATATCACACTATACAAAAGTCTAAAAACTCTAAATATATATATATATATATATATATAATATTCACAAACGTGGATGTAGGCCTACTTGGCGCTCTAGGCATGTTTTCAATTATGTAATGTATTTTCCTCTAATCTACCATTTCGAGCCTCTTGTTTGGGCCTAAAAAATTAGGCCCACGTCAACATCAATTAACCGAACTTAAAAAATTTATGACGAAATTGACATAATATTCGCTAAAATAATAAAACTTGGTATATTTGTGTCAAACAAGTACTATTAATTTTGCAACTACCACTTCAATTAAATATTCTCTCTTACTTTCAAAATCTAAAATTTAGAAGCTGTTATAAAATATAAGAAATAAAGAATATATATAGAAATGTAAGAGATAGAAAAAGAGAGAACAAAGAAAAATTAATGTAGTATTATTAGTCTTAGTTACATAATTCATATAATTTAAGAATTATTTATAAGGTACCAAAATACATATTTAAAAGACACAATATTACACTAAAAACTATAATCATTCATTTCAAAGGACATAACTCTTTCTTCCAAAAGACACGACTTTTGGATAAATAAATAATTGTTTAAATAAACTTATGAACATCTATTATATTATATTATATTACATTGTACAACAGAATATGCCTCGTTAAAATCTTACTTAAAAAAAACCCACTAGAAAAAAAAAATCTTAGTGAAGGAAAAATAGTATAGTATTCTTTGTGTTTTAAAATTTTATTTTTCCCCCTGACGAAGACATCATTACTTATCTTTTTCTTTAGTGTATCATTCATTCAGAAAATATAATATATTTTAATATTATCTCCTACAATATTATAGAGCTTCTTTTCTATACAAACATACTATATATACTTTGTATATATCAAAATATTAATTCAATTAGACATATTACTTGCTTGCTTCGTAAATTATGACGTCTTTTATAAATAAATAAATGTAAATCATATATCAATCATTATGAGTATAATGATCCTTAGAAATATATTCAATATGGTATTATAATACTTCAGGACATAGTATTTTCATTATTACAAAAAGATATAGTACTTCAGGACTAATGAGTTCTTTTTCTAGTTAAATAACCTCACAGCTATCAGTTTCATTAATGGGTGAGTTCTATCTATATAAAATCATTTCAATCTTTTGGATTATATATACTAATCAATGGACATAAGTTTCATTCATAAAATGTTCGTTTTTCAGGGCTAGACAAAATTTTGTATATTCAAATTCTTTCATTTTAAATTTCTTCTTTGAATACTTCACTGCATTTTGGAGCTCTACTGGAGTCTAATGAAATTTATATTATCAATATGCACAATAATAACATCAAATCCAAATGTAGACCTTTTTATAAATACACATGGACAAATTAGATCATTTATGTAATCTTCCTTTATCATATATAAATACTGAGTAGATTACTTTAATTCATACAAATATCTTTTATATGCTTCAAGCATTTTAAATCATTCAGGGAATTTTATATATTTTATCAAAGAAAAATAGAAATATGATGAATATATCATATATTTATTGTTTATCATAGATCACGTGATATTTATTCAGCCATATCTTTAAGTCGATTATACCATCAGATTTTCTTAATCTGTATAAAAGTCTTTATAATTTACTTGAATACATTTTCAAATATTTCAATTTTGATGCTTCAAGCATGTTTAATCCTTCAAGGATTATCATTATCAAATAATCCATATAGAACTCTATATAATCTTTCGAGAATTTGAATTTTTATGCTTCAAGCAACTTAAATCCTTAAGAGATTTTCATATAAGTATATAAAATGAATCATATAAAATAGACAATTATTTTATGTCTATATGTCCCCAATAAGACTTATATTCAAGATCCTCATAATTTCTCACAATATTAAGTGTTATAGCAAATGTAAAATTACAATCGATATTTATTTTATATCGATTCTATCTTTCCTTGACATGACATAACTTATCGAGATCTCATTATTTTCATCAAATTCATTGATTTCAGGTACCTGAATTTCTTCTGAAAACTTATCAGTCATGTCTATGGTCCCTTCTGGATATTACTCTTCTAGAGTATTTCTTTCTATAATTTGCATATATAACATATTTACTCTTTTTCATTTTTCAATGATTCTTGTCCTTGAAACTGATCAATCTACCACGCTTCAGACATGCAAAGATTTATTAACATAAACTGTTAATCATTCAAGGACTTTAATTCTAATAAGAGTTTAGTAATTGATTAATTATTTTTAGAACTTCTAAATCATGCAACGTTGTGAGAGGATCAAGATTTGATAATAATAATAATATGATGTTTAGTAATTAGCATTTTCAATTGCTTATTCTCTCCCCCAATGTCAGGATCCATAATAATAAATAAATTTGGTGATCTTGATGCGAATAATTTCTACTATATATAATAGCAACATTCCTATATAGAAATAGGGAGCTTATTCTCATAAAAAAAACTGCTTTGAGAATACAACCATTAAAAATAATTATATTTGAAAAAAAACTTTTGGTTCTTTAATAAATATCCATATTAGATTTTAATTTCTTTTCGCATCAATATTGATTTGAGATAACTCAGCCGATCATTATCAAACAATAAAAATATTTGAATTTGTAAGCTTCTAGTTTACAACTATATTCATATAATTATTATTTCTATATGATATTCATTTCAACAAAAATCACAAAATAAATTTCTACAAGATAAAAGAGATAATAATATATAATGCATGAAAGTCATTTCTCTAAATAATAATATTTTCCCTTCAGGAACTTTTAATATCAAACCCAAAATTTATTTTCATATATTCTGGGATACAGTAAGTACATAATCAACATACCATATTATCTTTTGTCACTTTTACTGATAAGATTTATTTTGATTACTCGTGATTTCACGATTGCAATGATCAGTAATTCAATAATGATCTTATTAATAATTTTTATGATAAAAATATTATTGTCATTATTGACACCTATACTAAATATTTTATGTTATTTCATTCACTTCAGAAAATGAAATAAATCTAATTGAATGGATTTCGTGTCATGACATCTTTTTTTATTATAATGATAGATATGTCATTTTTTTTATTTATGTCTAGAATTATGATATATTATTTCATTTACTTCTGGAAATGAAAACAAATCTTATTATGTAAATAACAAAAAGAGTAAAATTAATTTAAAATTCATAATTGATGTTATAATATATATTTTTTTCAATAAAGCTACTACAAGAACATATTCAAAAATAAAAAATATTATTTATATTTTATAAATAAAATAAGCATATATTTAATTGTTAATTACTTAGTATAAGAAAATTATTGCTTTAATGCAATTTCGACTGATTTCTTGATTTTTTTCTTTATTGTGTCTTCAGGACACATAATATCCACATATAAAGATAAATAATTCATAATCAATATAGTAAAAATCACAAATCCAATTTTATAGGATTTGACATGATAAAACAACAATATCATACTAATTTGATTATAAAATTATATTATATATAATAATCAATCAAATATAAAATTCAAACTTGAATTTATATATATAATTCATATCTAAAATATATAGACATTAGAATTATATATAAAATTACCTTTGAAATGTGAATCACCTTAGATATGCAATTTTTAATTTTGGTTATCGCAAATCATAAGTTATTCTCTTCTTAACCAATTTTAAAAAGAAAATAATTTCACAAAATTGAAGATGTAATAGAATGAATTCATATGATTCGACTAGAATTTCGTGCTGATAACGTGTTATAAAATATAAGAAATAGAGAATAAATATAGAAATGTAAGAGATAGAAGAAGAGAAAACAGAGAAAAATTGATTTAATATTATTAATCTTAGTTAGATAATCCGTAGGATTTAAGGGCTATTTATAGGGTACTAAAAGGCATATTTAAAATACACAATCTTACATTAAAAGTTATAATCCTTCATCTTAAAGAACATAACCCTTTCTTTCAAAAGACATAACTTTTGGATAAATAAATAATTATTTAAATAAACTTATGGACATTCATTATATTATGACTGTTAAATAAATAATCTATTTTTCCTTTTATGAAGGGCAACCGGTCAGCTTTTGTCGGTGGTCACCCTTTTTCCTTTTTTATTTGTTTTATCTGCAAATAATCTTCAGATCTGTTTACATATCTGAATTATTATCGTCCAGATATTGAAATTTATTGTTGCTCATATTTTGAGATTTATTCTTATATCTAATTTTGAGTTATTGTTATTATTGTTATAGTGATTTTGTCTAGCGTATTTTGTCATTTGGATAGTTATGCAAGAAAAAAAAAAGTGCAGATCTCTTTTCTAGTAAAAGAAGAAATTCGAAGATAATCAGATTAGACTTATAGAAAGATTATGAAGTCGAACATTGTCCGTGAATAGCTACGAACTAGAGCAAGTGATAGCCTATAATACAAATATTATACTTTGTTAACTTTGATTACAATTCAAATTAAAATTGTATTTTTTTTTTTTGTGTACAAATGATTTATTATTAAAATATTGAAACATATTAATTTGTATTCTATATCTATATATAATTTTCAATTAATGAAATTTTAGTTTGATTTTTCTCAAAAAAAATTTTGCAACTACCATTTTAGTTTTGATAGTTTTTAATTTTCTTTTTCAACTTAGATGACATTTTAGGAAATGAAGATAGTACTAATTATTTTATTTTAATTTTGTCTTTGTTTAGATATCTTCATCAGATTTTATTTATCTTTATTATAGAAAATTAATTTAAAAGATAATTTAATTAATTACTCTTATTTTTGAAAATTGAAGTGATTCAATTATTTTTTTTAATTTTTTGTGAAAAGTAAAAAAAATATCAAAATTGCGGATTTAATATAAAACTTTCAGATCTCGACCCAATCAACTGCTAGAAGGAAAGAAAGTAAAAAATCACGTTTTATAACCTATTAACTGCTAATAATTCACCTTAATTTTCCTTTTTTTTACACAAAACACTTAAGAAAATCTTTAAAAAGAATCTTAACAAGCAAAATTAAACAAACTTATAGCTTTGGTTGCAATTAAATTAAAGATTTAAAACAAAAAGTTCTTCAAATCCAATGTATCTATAATGTACAATGTTCTAAGAATCCAACCGATTATTGAACCAGTAAATATAAGAATCTACTGAATCAGATAATTTTAACCGAATTCAATTAAAAATATAAGGTGTACAAATATTACAAAAAGGATTATAAATATAATTTCTGAAATTAATAAATATAATTTCATTTATTAGTTAGTTTGTTTAGTCCATAATTTCTTCTAACTTGTTATAATAAGTATAATGCATTGATTTAATTTGATGAGAATTTTTTCAAAAAAAGGGAAAGAAAAACAAATCTACTTATAAATATTTTGGGCCAAGAAATTTCCATAACTTTGTTATTGGCCCAGGAGAAAAGAAACCTTAACTAGACAAGTCCGGTGCGGTTTATGAATGATTTAGATCTCTATATAGTGAATCTTGAGGCAGTTTTTTAAGACGAAGATTCTCTACCCACATGGTATGTAGGAATAATCTCAAAAAGGTAACATCCAATCAATAGAATAAACTAGAGAAAGGGAGAGTGGTTGTTTTGAACACAGCAAATATCATACTTGCATAAATTACAATTATAGCTAATTAATTAAATAATTTAGAAGTAGTCCTCAGTCCTTCCCTTGAAACCAATTTGCCCAAATGTCAGGCACAGGAACAGCCCCAAGTGCCATGTTACCAACCACAACCTGTTCAAGCATTCTATTAGTATATAAGTATCTAAATTTTCATAGTAACAATGGTTCCATGGTCTAGTGGTCAGGACATTGGACTCTGAATCCAGTAACCCGAGTTCAAATCTCGGTGGAACCTTCTTTTTTCCGTTTTAAAGAGAGGTGCACATATAAACTTTTATCTATTTACATTAAGACCAAAAATTTATGTTTGTTAAAAGTTAAAACTTTCTCTAAAAAATATCGAGTGTTAAATAATAATTTAAATTTATTACAATGGGCTTACCAAAACTGAGAAGTGAGAGCGGGAGGTGTTGGAAAGTGAGCAAGCTCAGCGCCAATACTTTCAAAGAAGAGTCCAGTCAAGCTCTTTCCATTGATTGCTGGTATGCTTGATGGTGCTATCCATCCTACTAACCCAAATCCGATCACATTCAGATCCTTCCGTAGCCAATCCCTCTCAAAGCTTTTTCCTCATAATAACAACCACAATTAATCAATTATTATTATTATTATTATTTTAAATTTATCTCATATTTTTGTAATTAATTAATATATATATATATATATATATATATATATATATATATAGTTACCACATGAAGTTTCCTCCATTAGAACCTGCTTGTCTCAGTGGATTTCTAGGTGTTGCTACTGGTTTCACAAACCCTGAAAATTATTTTATTAGACTATTAAAACTAGAAATGAACATTTTATATATATAATAGTTGAGTTTATATATTACCTGAGCTGAGGCATATTCTCTTTGATGAAGAACTGCGAGGAGACGATAGAGAGCTACTGCCCAGTCCAATCACAGTGGATGAGGTAGCAAACGCTGCTGCCATTTCTTTTCTTTTTTTTCCACTCAAGAAAAATGGATTGTAGTCCGATTTATTTTAAAATGATCAAAACAAAAATACTTAAAATTGTGGATATAAGGGGTTTTGTTTGTGTTAGATGATATTGTTGAAGAGAAAGATTGCGTGGATGGGTTATCATTCAATGGATTTCTGCCACGTTGGATTTGCATGGATAAAGTGGGGTTGTTCCTCCCGCATCCACAAATCGCAGGATAGCTATCTACTATGAAAGATACGGGCCGCCTCGTTTCAACTCGGGCTCACTTCTTCAACATCCTTTAACTCAGTAGCTGTTACCTCTTCTACTGTAGAACTATTAGCTGTTTTAATTGAGTGAATGTTACCTATTATATTTTATATTAGTTTTTAGAAGTGTTCATTAAAAATAGTTATTTAATTAATTATTTAACTTAAAATTATAAGAAAATATTAATTATTAATTAGTTAAATTCAAAAAGAAAACATAGAGTATGATTGAAAAAAAGAATTTAATTAAAAATTAAAAATCAAATATTAAAATGTTCACTTTTTATAAAAAATTTTCTTAATTTCTAAAAGTTATTATAAATATTATGTTACCTAATGCTATAATTAAAAAAAATAGAGTTTTGATTTGATCAAAATATCAAAGGCTAACTCAAAAAAATTATCCTAAATTTTGCGACTTATTATAAAATAACTATATTTTGAACATTTTATCCTTAGACATTTCAATTTATTAACTTAGATATATTCAGGTTCCAATTCAAATTTAACCTAAGATTGTGAATAAAATATTATAAAGTAGGACTCACAATGTAACCTTGAATTAATCTAACTCTAAGGCTATGAAACATACCGTTTAGTATTCCAAAATTCCAGTTCTATCGATTTATTCATATGGATTCTGGAGTTAAATTAGAAAGGCCCTTTGAACTTTATAATTTTAATCTTGTGGCATTCTCACTCCTCCACCGTCAGCGGCCACGCTGTCTTCTCCATCTTTTGTTTACCGACGGCCATAAACATATTGCTCCATCTCTCCATTTCTGCGCAAGAGCGGCGGCCACCGGCGTTTTTTGCAGTTATTTGTATTGATATCATAAATATGCTTAAACATCGCATGGGTTGAAATGGCGAATTTCTTTAAGTTTGTAATTTCGTCTTCTCGCACACGACCCCTGGAATTTGGCTGCAGAATAAGGTTTGTTATTCGAAGTAATGTCATGTCTGGTCTGATCTGGTGGATGCATGCTTGGGGATTGGGCAGAGTAGAAGTGGGTCGGGTTATTATTTCTCCGAAGTAGTGGTGGAAGGCGGCGTTTTCACGCCATTGTTGCGTAATTGCAATTTGAAGGGAGCACAAGTTTTGATTCGTTTTTTTGTTCACTCAAATTTCATACAGAGTGGGTTGCAATTATTTCCCGGATAACCCTAGCAGATGCAATATAACTTTAAACATAGGCACATACTGATATCGTTCTTTTAACTTTACATTGCGATAGTCAAATGTATAATTTTTGCTCAGTGCTTATGTTGACTAAAATCTGCAATCGATTGAATATGAATCAATTTATGTTGAATTATTCTCGGATTAGAAGTGACATTTTCTGCTTTGGAACCTTGCTTGGATTAATTTCCAGGAAACAGTGTTAACTCTTATTTTGAACATGCTTATTTTACTCTTACCTATGTTTTTCATAAAATGAAGTTTACTACAATTACACCTTTGGAAATAGATTAATGCATAAAATTGCCCTTCATTTTAGGAATTTTTTTTGAAGAATTTGATAAAATAATGTGCTGCTTATTTTTTATTGGTTAAAGAATTTGCTAAAATCTATTCCAAGGGGTATTCAGGATTGAATAATTGAGATACAGAAAAGAGATGAGAGAGAAAGGTTTGAGAAGAGAGTTGGCTACTGCAGTATATAGAAGAGGAGGCTCTAGCTTGTTTTGGGGTTTAGTTTTTCTTCTCACCTTTGAATCAACTTTATTCAATTGACTCAAAGAAAAAACCATGGGACCTTTTAATTGATTCTCCAAAATAGAGAGGTGAGGTAGTGAATTTAACCAAACTAAAGGGACTAAATGGTACTTTTACCCAAAAAAGAAAAATCAACTTAAGACATTTTACTATGACAAAACCAGCTTCTGATTCATAGCCACAGCAAATAGCACAGACAGTTTCTTATTCACAACCACAAGCACAACTACCACAATTACTCCCATCACCTGTTTCTACACCAGTCACCATTATCATCATCTACTCCAGCTACTACTCCAACAGAAGGTATTGGATCATCAACTGCCTCCGAGGCAATCGAGTAGTCCTTCGGCTTGTAGGAAACAAGTAAGTATATTCTTTTCAAACACTCTATTATGAATACATAATTTGGTTCTACAAATTAAAAGTTTTTTACTTACATAAAACTATGGATTGCTTTTTACTTATTTCAGTTTGGAGCCATATACTTTTGCCAGGAAAATTACTGAATCTTTCATAAGAAATTGGATCCTGGGGTCACAATTGGAAGTCCGTGCCTCAAGAAACAAATGACATTTACTGGGAAGAGTTTAAGGTGTTATATTATATTCTTTTCCTCTCATTGAGTATATTTTCTTCAAGATATTATAGCACTTATACATTAAAAGTAGAATAAAATGTTTATTTTATGAATTTATATTTTTTTTGTGGTTCTTTATGGATTTAGAAACATTATATGTGGGATGAGGAGATTGAGGCTTTTGTGAAAAAAATTTGGAGTAAGAAGGCTGTAGAATGTTATAGGGGCATGCTTGGTACATGGCGAAAGAATAAACCCAAATATATCCCTAATGATATTTGGAATAGTTGGAAGCCACATTAGGAGATTGAGGAATTTAAAGCGAAATCTGAAAAGTGTTTTAAGAGTCGACTGAGTAAAACTGGTGGCCCAAGAGCTGGTCCTTCACGACATACGGGAGGCTCCATCCCTCACATAGCACATGCAAAACATTTGGTAAAACTTTTTTTTCTTAATACAAAATAAATTTAATGCCCAGTTATTTATTTTTTTCAACGAAATGTACTAACTATGGTTAATATTTAGGAAGTTGAATTACAACGACGACCATTTTCACATGAGGTTTTGGAGGTGACACACACTAGAAAGAAAGATAAGCAATTTGTGGACCAAAGGTCGAAAAATACATTTGTAAGTTGATAATCATTCAAAATAATTATTATTGTTCTTATATTTCACCAATTTAAGTGTATGTACTTAACATTATTACTTATTAATAATCATTTCAGGAGACTGTGGTATCTAAAGTTCAAGTTGAATCTCAAGCTGAAGAGGGATCTAGTCAACCACGCTCGATTGATGCTACTCAGATATACCTGCAAGAAGTCGGCAGTGTTAAGAAGCAGCGAGTGTACGGACTTGGTTCACAAGCATCACTTTTCTTTGATAACTCTAGCACCTGCAGCTCTTCTGCCATATCTCGCCTTCAGGAACAAGGTGGTGAAAATATTGATGCTCGAATTCAAGAGATATTAGAGCAACGAATGAGAGAGTTGGAGATGCGATATCAACAAGAGTTGCAACGGCAACAACAGTTGATGCAGGAGAAGTTGCAGCAACAACGTTTCTAAAGGCTTTAGAAACGACAACTGAAATGACAACTTTTGTCGCGGATAGAATCCTTTTTTAATCTGTTTTAGCAACGGATATTTAGCATTTAGAAACGAAAATATAACTTTCTAAATTGCATTTTTATTTTAGTGTATGAATTTTGCGAATACCCATCGTGCATATGAACTTGCAAATTTTGATAATATTACTCACCTTGCAATAGTAATAATAATATTTTTAAGGTCTTTGGCTTTTATCTATAAAATATCAATGTGATATGTAGTTAACATGACTTTTGGAATAATAATTTTCATAATTTTTAATTTTTTAACGAGTATTTAATTGATCTAATTTTGTAAGTTGAAGTGTTTAATAAAATAATTTTTTTTTTTTCTTTTGCCTTCATTGTATTTGATAAATTGCTCGAACCAAATATAGCTTTTGTTCTGATAACTTTTTACCAATTGGTTTATCATATTTTTCCATAATGTGGATGAATAATGGCTAATGGGTAGTGCAATCAGGCAGGTAGAGAAGGTTTTTATGTTTGGAAGAGAACTGGCTGAGGTGTGTATTTCACACACCTTGGGTTAACCCAAGGTTATATTATAGTTCTAGTTTATAATTTTTTATTCAAAATTCTAAAGTTCAGAATATTTATTCAAAGTTTTCAAATTGAAGTGATTAGGATCAGTGATTGGATGAGTAAGCTTTAGATGAATATTTATATTGTCAATATATACAAATACATCCTTTTCAATATAAATTATCTAATAGTTCATGAATATTTTAATAAGTAGGCTTTACATGTATGATCTCTAATATCAAGTTTCTCAACTATAATTTGTTTATATGATGTCAATTGACAGACTAAATAATATTAGTGATGATTTGGCAATAGTTCATATTTTTTAAAGTATCGTACTAATTATAATAAAAATATCATAATTAGAAACAGCTGCAAATTCATGTTCCTATTGCGAAATTAATTAATTTATTAAATATTCCAATTAGGTTGAGTACAATATATAATTAATTTAAATAATAAAATCTAAAATTAATTTCTTAAACTTCCTAAATCATAATGCATTAAGAGAAATCAATAATTAGTAGACCAATTATTAGTTGGCTATGAAGAACAATAATTAGAAAACGGATACAAATTATAAAAATAATCAAGATTTTTATTTTTTTAGGAATAATTATTCAAAAAAAATAATTGAATTTTAAGTTATGTTAAAATTAACACATTCTTAACTTATATTTCTCTCTCATAATCGAGTCATTCTGTCTAAAATGTGAATGGAAAAAACTCGATAGTGGGATAAAACATAAGTTAATAACATCGTAATTATTTCTTAAACATAAAAAGATTTAAGTGTCAATTTAACATAATTTAGAAACTCAATTATATTTTACTCTTATTTAAATATTTTTCTTTTCAAATTTTAAGGCAGTGCATTGCCCCCTTTAGCTCCCTTGTGCGGTCTTTAATGGTATCCACACGTATAGATAATTGAAAGACTCTAAAACTATTTTAGATAGTTAACAGAATAGATGATATGATGATGCTAACTATTTTATGCTTTATATTTAGTTTTGTGATTATCTATCACCAACTAGTTTTAGACTGTCTCTTAAACCTCATATATAAAAGCCATATATCGTAAATAAATAAATTATTATATATATATATATATATATATATATATATTTATTTATTTATTTATTTACAAAATTTAGATAAATAAATCATAACACATATTACTGGGGTTGTCAATTCAATTCAATTAATTAATACTATTTATTTAGAGTATTTAAATAAATAAATTATAATTAAAATATTAGATTTATTTATAATCTAAAATTTTATCTTAATAAATTTTAGATATAAATTAACTAGGTCAATACTCAATAATTTAAGTAAAATTGCAATTAAATATAAATTACAATTTTACTCTTAAAGTCTCAAAACTTATTTGTAATCAAGTCAGAATTAATTTGACTTCTCGTTTTCACATTTTCATATTTATTCTTATGTGTCTGACTTATTAATTATATTATAAATATGTTGGCAACAAATATAATTAACTAATTAATTAATATTTAAAGGCCAATAACATTGTCTAGCAGTATGTTATGACTAACAAAATATTTAGAAAGTCAACAGTGATTTGACTTGACCTTTCAATGTATATTTTATCAGTGTAATTAATATCTTTTCATTATTAACGTTCTAATTTAATATGCACGGAATGTGTATACTTTACTAGATCATATTAGTTTTTCTAAATCTTAGCTATTGATTATTTGAATGAAATTTCAAACTAATTTGCTAATTTCATTCTACTCTGCACAATGATTTCTTAATAAATACTAATAGAGTATAATTAGAATATTTTTCCTAATTTATCTATGGTGACGAATTTCTTCTTAAGTACACAAGTATCTGAATACAGTTTCTATTAATCAATCATTGCTTGTTATCTATAAATGAATATTGTGAATAAAAAATTAAAACATAATTGTCCCCAAACAAGACAACTTAGTATTTCAAGTCAAAAGATCACTAATACAACCATCACTTGAGTATTTCATAGACACATGTAACTCTCGATATAGAATTCTCGTGCAGGTTAATTCACTAGGCCTATTCAAATAATAAGTACTTACATATTAGTTCTAGATATCACATTTATCTCAGCTTATAAGAACAACTGCTTCCTTTCACAAATGAAAGGACATAATATGTACCAGTTTCAATAACTCTAATCACTATCCAACAATGAGGAGAACATCAACCAACAATATATAGAGAAATTGCTTAAATGCCAAATAAAATTCATAACTATAACCACATTATAATTTAATTTGCGAAGCAATATTGTCTCATGAATTTTATCTTTTAGTAAGATTCATTTAATAGAATATAAAAGATAATTGTCTTTTATTAATAATTAAATATTTAGTACATAAAACATCCAAAACATAAGTAATAAATTAGCTATAATGCATATAGCTAATAGTGTCAAAAAAAAATATTTTTACAAAGAAAAATATTTTTGTTAGATGATTATGATTTCACCCGAACGAGAGTGGGCTCCTTAGTGTACAAGTCATAGAACAATGGGATTATAGCATTGACAATTAAAGTATGTTTGGGGAGAGCATATCATGTTAAGGTGATTCCACTTCTAATGACCACTTAGTATGCATTATGGTTGATAATATTTGTGGGTGCTATGATTGACGTTGCATGAATATTGAATGATCAATTAGAAAAATCTAAGGACATTTTGATTGAGTATTTGAATTTGGTATTATTGATTATTATTCACTAAATTTTCTATTTAAATTTTTTAGGAAGAAGCTTTCTTTCCTTTTCATGTTGAGTAGCTTTTTGTCATCTCTATCAATAGAACCTTAATGTAATGCTTATTTGCTTTTAAATTTCCTATTTACGTTAAAACTCTGTTTCTAAACTATTTATAATTAATTTCAACTTCTGCAGTTACATTAGGACTAGTTAGGGACAAATAATATGAATTAGTTGCTTGAATACTTATGTATGGATTTGAAATCTTAATTAGATCTTATGAATGTGCCTAATTGTGATTATTGATTATGTATGCTTGCTACTGTTTGGATTTCTGACTTACGTTTATCATACTGCTTTATCTTTGTATTTTATGTAGATCATGACACTTTGTATATTTTTTATATGAAGTATGGACTTAGGCTTCACAAAGTGTATGCATACAGAATATATGGCCCTACTAAATTTTATGGATATATGAATGGATGCATGTATATGGATATATGAATGGATGCATGTATGATTAGGCTTCATGTTTGGACTTACATACTTTTAAGTTTACTACAGATCTCAATGACCTTAAATTTGCTTGGATCTTATTGTTAGTTCGACCCATAGAAGCGAATTGCGACATTTTGACATAGAATGTGACATCTCCAATCCTTCAGGATTGGGTAAATGAGTTACAAACTGTAGTTAATTAAAACTATACTTAAACACACATATATATTGAAAAAAAAAAGAAACGAAACTATAAAAATTTAAAATAAAAAATTTTCAATAATAAAACTAAAATAAACTAAGTTGTTGGATTCAATTTAATTTGATTGACTCAACGGTCGGTTTATTTGAACAGTAAGATAATTCATTACAGTTTATTTCTTGTCTTTCTTACCATTAATCAGTGTGTCTTACCTTTAATTTGGTTGAATGAAAGTCAGCCTAGAATTTAGGGTTTGTTGTTTAGTGAAATCACAGATTAGGACCACTAAAAGTCTAAAATTAATATTCAAATGTATAAAATATTTGACATTTTCAAACAGGATAACGTTTGTCTAAAAGGTATGTAGATGACCCTATCTACCAACTCAATTCATGACAAGTTCTTTAAAAAATTGTCATGTTCTACTTTTCAAAAAAAAAAAAAAAAAAATGGATAATAAAAATTCTCTTTCTAAAAATTAATTATGAGATTCATAAATTATAATTTTATTAACAGCTTCATCCGTTTGTTTAAAAAAGAAAAGTCAAAGTGTTGAAAGAAATATAAATAAAGGATAATTTAATTTCTAAACTTGTTTAGATTAATCAAAAGGTCAGATTTAATTTTTTGAACAATTTAATCGTTGAATTTGTATAAAATGATTAAAAAATTTTGATTTCACTTTTTATGTCAATTTAACTTTTGAACTTATTTTATTTTTACAAATTAATAATTAATTTAATTTAACATGATTGACTTGTTATCTTTTTTGTCCTAAACTAAAAACACTCATATCAAATCTTTTGACACTTATGAATATAAATTTAATATCCATAAAAACAACATTCCTTGTAATATAATAAATTTATAAATATGCATTATAACTTTAATTTATCAACAAGAAAAATACAAAGATTTCATAAGCAATAACTCAATAATAAAGTTAGTTTTAAAATGTTCAAATTAATATAAATTTATAAAGTCAAAACCATCGATTAAAGTGAAGAGAGATATAATATATTTCATAAATCATTTTTCTATATTTTATAATTAATTATTTTTTAATAAATTAATCAACTCAATCCGAATTATGATTTTAATAAATATCTATATAATGATTTTCGCATTATAAATACAATGAATAATTAGAGCTTAAATGTCTTGACCCGAAATCATGGGTCGGACCAGCACTAAAATTTAGGTAAGCTGAAGACCCCAATGCCCGTAGTAAGCTTAAACTATGAAAAACTGTCCCTATTATCGTTTGACTCTGAAAATAGTAATCTTATATTATGACATTAATAAAAAATCAATCAATTAATAATCCTAACCCAGCTTCATTATCATATATAACTCAAAGCTCAAGCTTATCTACATTTATTAAAAATACATTTTTATATAAAACTGATCAATCATTATACAGACAAAGTGTTCTTGTCATAAAATCATTTAAAATAGTTGAAAATAACTTCACAGGTATCATTGGCACACTATCTATTCTTTCACAATCATATATATATCCTAAACTATGAAACCAGATAAAAATATGCGAAATATTCGAACACATCATATAGTTCATATACTAACACTTTAAAAGTTGGAATCAAATACAGAATTTTTGCGGAGAAAGAAGTAGAGTCTTTATAACCAACAATTTCTACTTCCTAGAAAAATTTATGGAAATGGGGGTGAGTTTCACAAACTCAGTGAATAATAATAAATAAACACAACTTGTACATTCAAGCAAAATGCTTTCACAATATATGAAATAGACACACATTCAACAAGCACGTGTCACAATATTAATACTTCAAGTATATTACATTTAAATAATCACAAAATGTGAAAATTGATCAGTAGCGTCACAAATTCATTCACCGACCCTTGGTCTAACGGTTCCATGATGATCCACGTCGTCCAAATTTTTATCTAGATGCAAAGTACATCATTATCACGTCATAATTAATCCAACAATTCAATCAATACAATAAATCATATGCAATATATGAATATAATCAAAGACTATAATTATATATTATTGTAGAACTGCAGTATTATAATTATAAGATGGACAATAATAACAGTGTAGTTTAGAAATGAATACTGATTATATTTAAATAATATAGGGAGTATAATATATGTATGAAATGCGTGTGTGTAGATGATGGGTATGCACAATTTATTATTACTCACAGTGATAGCAGAATAATCCAAATCTACTTTGGATTTTGACTTAAAAGAGCAGTAGAAGAACTCGGTCGATTTAGAAAGACATATATAATAAAAATAATAATATTAGACAGTGAATCTCTTAATTAAGAAATTCAAAGAATTAATTTAATAAATTAATTTACTTATTTTTATCTATGTGTTTAAATTTTAATTCTTATTATAATTGTAGCAGCATTTCCCTCAAAATATAACTATCCATTTATATTCTAACATAACAACCTAGTATATCTAATAATTTCTTCTCACACACTCTATCCATTGGGGAACTAATTATTTTAAATGTCCAATCACCAAAATAACAATTTATAATCAACTCTATGAATTATAAAAAACCTTCAATTCAATAAATTATAACATTTTATATTAGCTTCAAATTTAACAATTCTATCAACTCATCATATCCTGTATTAATAATATAATTCATATAATATAACCTTAATTTCAGAATAATTGTTACTTACCACCGATAAATTCCTTTTGCTTACTTTGTTTCAAGTCCTAAAATATTCTTCAATTATTTAATTTTTTACCTCATTTGATTCTTATTACTTAATAACCATAAAGATATATTTCTATTCCACCAAACCACATATTATCAATTTATTTTAATTAATTAAAATCCCACAAATATTTACCATTTGAAATTCTACCGGTATAACCCAATAATTATTTTTTGATAAAAAATTACCTCAGACTTATTAAATCATTTACTAATACTTAATTCAATTTTTATTCAGCCAAATAATCACAGTAATACTCAATAAATCTAAACAGCTAAAATCCTTCAATAATACATTTAAATTCTGTATTAATAACCATCAAGTTATACATTTAAATCCGATAAATTTCTTTGATCAAAATCCACCAATTTCTCATTAATGATTCATCATTATATATATTCAACCTTATCAATAAAAATCCCATTCTCAACTTAATATATCTTAACTAATTAAATCCTGTCATTAACTTATTTTAGCATTTAACCACATTTAATTCATAATTAACCAAAATCCTCCGCTGATTTATTTTATCAAACCCAAAATTAATTTTAATCCTATATTCAAATCACTTACCACAACAATATTACTCCACACCAATTTAATAATCAACCAACCTCACATAATAATAAAATCAACCACAAAATCCTAAAATTTAATTAATTAATTAATTAGAATCCTATAATCAATTTAATTTACTACTTCTCATAACTAATTAAATCAATTACCATATAATCTATTACTCCATATTCAAAAATTAATAAATCATAACCAAATATTAACCACCCACCGAAAAAATTAACTAATAATTTTGGAAATTAATTTTCAGTGCCCCTAATCACAAATCACAGTCCAAAATAATTATCCGAAAATGATTGAAGGTTTGCTGAGACATGGTTGGCTTGCTGGAAACGCTGTAAGAAGGCTACTGCGTTGCTGGAAATGGACTGCGCGGAAGAGGAAGAAGGCGGAGACGGTGGTCCGATGGAGGAGCTATTGCTCTCGCCGCCGCTGCTACTGGATGTCGGAGACACAGAGAGAGTGATAGAGCAGAGAGAGTGAGTGATCGAGAGAAAGAGCAAGTGCGAATGAAAGGGAAAGAGAGAAGAAAAAAAAAAAAAAAAGATAAGGAGTGATAAGAGCTAAGCACAAAGGAAATAGAAAGGAATTGATAATTAATTAATGTATTATTGAATGAGAAGTGGCCTTTAAATAGGCAAACAAAACAACTGAAATAGCAAAATGTAAGCAGCATTACTGCTCAACTAAGTAGAAAATAAAGCAACAAACCAACTAAAAATGTCAACAACTAAGCTTTGACTAATTATTCAACAAACCCTCCCTTAAACTAATGTTTGCAAACATCCAGTTTAGGTGAAAGTTTGACTTGTTTTAAGCCTAGATTTCTTCTACTGAACACACTCCTAAAAGTCCTCTTAATTTCACAAATGCTGCTTGCTTAAGTGGCTTTGTCATAATGTCACCTACTTGATCTTCACTTTCGCAAAATAATAAATCAACTGTAATATTATTGTAGAGATCATATAAAAAAAATGGTAATGAACATCTATATGTTTGCTCTTGCCATGCAAAATAGGATTTTTTGAAATCTTGATAGCTGAAACATTATCACAGAAAACTTTTATTAGACCTTGCTGCTGGCATTGAAGCATCTCAAGCAACCTTCTCAACCATATGACTTGACAAGAACATGTTGTTGCTGAAATAAATTCTGCTTCTGTGTTGGACAAAGTAACAATTTTATTTCTTTGAAGACCACGAAATAGCTCCTGAACTCATTATAAGAACAAAAGCCGACGTACTCTTCCGATCATCAGGATCTCCTGCATAATCCCTGTCACAAAAACTAAATAAATTTACTTTTACTTTCCTTTTATAAAGAATTCCAAAATCAACCATTTCTTTCAGATAACGAAGAATCCTTTTTACTGTCAGAAAATGTGTTCCAATTGGGTTCTCCATATAGCGGCTTATTAGACTAACACCATGCATGATGTCAGGTCTTGTTGAAGTTAAATACATCAAACTCCCTACCATTTGCTTGTAAAGAGTTGCATTTATTTTTCTCCTCCATCATTTCTCCTTAACTTCAAGCCACATTCAATAGGAGTGAAAACAGAATTGCAATCCTTCATTTTGAACCTATCCAAAATCTCAAGAGCACATTTCTTTTGTGATATAAAAATACCAACAGATGATTGCATAACTTCGATACCAAGGAAAAAAATGCATTAATCCCAAATCAGACATTTTAAATTCTTTAATTATTCCTTTATCATTCTTGGTATAAATGAGGTCATCAACATAAAGACACATAACAAGCATTTTTCTATCTTTTTCAAGCTTTAAAAATAGAGTGTGTTCATGAGAACATTTATGAAAACCTTCTTTTGAAAAATAAGCATCTATACGGCTATACGAGGCTCTAGGGTATATGCCTCGTCCTCCTCGCCTTTTGGCAAATACCTAAGAGGTTGATTGACATATACCTCTTCTTTCAATTCACCATGTAAGAATGCTGACTTTACATCTAATTGATAGATGGACCATGAGTTTTGAGCAGCCATGGCTAAGACTAGCCAAATTGTGTCGAGCCTTGCAACTGGAGCAAACACTTCTTTGTAATCAACTCCAAATTCTTGACTGTATCCCTTCATGACAAGGCGAGCTTTATACTTGTTAACTCTGCCATCTTTATTCAATTTTGTTTTGTAATCCATTTCACTCTAATGTATTTTTGCCCTTTCGGAATCTCTACCAAATCCCAAGTGCTATTCTTTTCTATTGATTTTATCTCCTTATCCATAGCATGTTGCCATATTGAATCTTTGGTAGCATCATGGAATGTGAGGGGATCACAATCTGCAAAAAGAGCCAAATGTGTAAAAGAATCTTCATAAGATAATTCATCTCCACTTACATAATCTTCCTTCCATATTAGCTTCTTTCTTGTACAGGGCTGGTCATCAATTATAGCAGTAGAAATGCCATCAGAAATTTGTAGTTGTTGCTCCATTGTAGGGATTTCTTGTTGCTCAGAATTTTCTTCAATTTCATCCAAGTTTATAGGTATAAGCAGATGCCTTTTACCATTTTCATTCCAATTCCAAGCATTTTTCTCATCAAATACTACATATCTACTAATCACAATTTTATTATTGAGAGGATTAGACAATTTATATGTTTTGGAATTTTCACTAACACCTGTAAAAATGCATTTTTCATTGTTATCATCCAGCTTCTTCCTTTTGTCATCTAGAACGTGTGCATATGCAATGCAATAAAAAATTCTAAACTGATCAACAACTGGTTTTCACCCACTAAAGGCTTCTTCAGGTGTCATGTTTCGAACCGCAAAAGTTGAACTTCTATTCAGCACATGAACAACCCAATTTACAGCTTTTGGCCAAAATGACTTTAGAACATTCCCTTTTGTTAGCAAACTTCTCACCACATTAAGAATTATTCTATTTTTGCGTTCGGATACACCATTCTATTGAGGTGTAAACCCTATTGTGAGTTCCCTCCGAATGCCATGTTCAACGTAAAGACTTTCAAATTCTTTGGAGCAATATTCTCCACCACGATTAGTATGAAGCGTTTTGATGGACTTCTCTATTTCTCTCCACACGTGTTTTGAAATTTTTAAACACATCAACAGCTTCTGATTTTTTTTTTTGCAAAAAATAAACCCAAAATTTTCGAGTGCAATCATCAATGAAGGTTATCAAGTACCTTTTACCTCCATTTGAAGTTGGGTTAATTGGCCCGTACATGTCTGAATGTAGCAGCTCTAGCACATTGTTTGTTCTCCATGACTGGCCCTTCGGAAGTTATGAGCGGGGTTGTTTGCTAACAACACACTCTACATAAACTTGAGCATGAACAATGATTTGAGGAAGGCCTGTCACCATATTTCTGTTTTGTAGAGTTTTTAAGCCACTAAAATTCAAATGGCCATAGCGAAAATGCCAAAGCCATGAAGGATCTTTGACTCTAGCAATGAGGCATGTTTGAACTTTTTGAATCTTCAATAGAAACAACCTATTTGAACTCATCTTAATGCTAGCAATTGCTTCTCTTTTAGGGTCATAAATCTCATAAATTTTGTTACGCACGATTATTTCATAACTCTTTTCATGTAACTGGCCAACACTCAACAAATTTCTTTTCAGTTTAGGAACATAATAAACATCAGAAATTATCTCTACAAAACCATTCGTGGTTCTTATAGAAATATCACCGTTATCCATCACATTCACAGTAGAAGAATCACCAACACTTACATTAGTAAAGAAATCTTCATTTAAATTTGAAAAAGAAGACTTACTACTGCACATGTGATTACTACAATCCGTAGCTGCATACCAGACATTAGATGTTGTTTCCTTATTCACTTGATAAACCATTAACAACATTTCTGTTTCAGCTTCTTTGATAAAATTTGATTTGTCTTCCTTTATTTTGTCTTCTGGCAATTTCGTGTGACATTTGGAGCGATAATTCCCATATTTATGACACCTAAAGCATTCAATATTAGATTTATCACGGGGCTCACCTATACTTTGCAATTGATCAGTTTGGAAATTCTACCGATTTCCTCTCCCTCTCCCTCTCCCCCTTGAATTTGATAAGGATGAAGGAAGAATTGAGGCTTTTAATGCTTGCTCTTCAATGTTTGAACTTTGGTTCATTTTCTGCTCATGCACCAATAAGGAGCTTTGCAATTCATCAAGAGACAATATATCTATATCTTTTGACTCTTCAATAGAGCAAACAACATAGTCATACTTTGGCATTACAGAGTGTAATATCTTCTCTATAATAGTTACATCTTCCATCTTTTCACCAATAAATCACATCTTGTTTCATATCTCCATGGTTCTGGCGAAATAGCTAGTAACGGTTTCACAGTCCTCATCTGCAGAGTTTCAAAGTCTCTTCTCAATGTTTGAAGCTGTGCACGCTTCACTCTGACTGAGCCTGCATATTTCTTCTACATAGAATCCCATATATCCTTAAAAGTTTCTTTGCAAAGAATAGTTTCCAAGATGGGACGATCAATAACTTGAAAGAGGTAAGTTTTCACCTTCAAATCTTTCAACTTTCTTGCTTCAAAATTTTCCTTTTGAGCATCCATCAATGTTTCGCTTGCTCCTAGTGCGCCGATTGCATTTTCGACGATTATCCAGTAATCTTTTGAACGTAGGAAGATCTCCATCAACATGCTCCAATGACCATAGTGACCATCAAAACGTGGAATTACTCCCTGCACAAAATTTGATTCTGAAGCCATGCAACAAGTAATAGAGCTGCAACTCTCTCTTTTTTTTTCTCTTTCTCTCACCTCACTTGTTTCACTCACTTGCTCTGATACCACTAATAAGAGCTAAGCACAAAGTAAATAGAAAGGAATTGATAATTAATTAATGTATTATTGCATGAGAAGTGGCCTTTAAATAGACAAACAAAACAACTGAAATAGCAAAATGTATGTAGCATTATTGCTCAACTAAGCAGAAAATAAAGCAACAAACTAAGTAAAAATCAGGATAAAATCTCAACAACTAAGTTTTGACTAATTATTCAACAAGATTGAGATCGATGGAGGAGACAAGGAAAAGAAAGAAAGAAAGAAAAAGAAAGAAAAAGAAAAGAAAAGAAAGATAAGCAATAATTAAAAAAAAAAAAACAACCCGACCAAAGAACAAAGAAAAGAAATAAAAGGAATTTACGGTTTCTGCCATTTCGGTTTGATTCGAATCGATTTGGTTCAACCCAATGATTTAGCTTATTTTTTAATTGATTTAATGATTTTTCAACTGATTTTTGGACAAATCAAAATGGCTTTCGGTTCCAAATAAGCTATAGAAAAATATTATGCGACATTATATCATTACTTAACAATTTGCAATTAAATTTAAATACAGAAGATTTGAAATTAAAATTTTAAGGTATTTTATTAAAGTGATTTAAAATGTCAAATGCGATTTTAAATAAATTTAGAGATTAAAATTGACACAAAATATTACATTGAATTTTTTAAAATTATTTTAAACAAGTTCAAGAATTAAATTAATCAAAACATCAAATATGATCTTTTTGACCCAATTAAATAAATTTAGGGACCAAATTGACTTTTATTTTAAAAAATTATTTTAAACTAATTTTTAATTAGTTTGATTTTATGATTGGTTAGGTGTATGGAAGGGTCCATGCATCGAGTCGGTAAGTCCCTCCAAACAATCAAAAACCATGACAACGTTGAATTGAAAATTATAAAATTGGTTCGATCGCCTTTTCAAACACACACACATAATCAAAGGAAAAACATAAAATATACAGATATCATCACTCTGAAATTTTAAAATTTTAATATTATATTTAACCCTTGAATTTTCTATAAGCACGAAAAATTCCTTTGAGCCCGTTGTGGCGTTTTGAAAACGTTTCCTACGTGGAAAAGCTTAAAACTCCTCCAAAATGTTTCAGGGCTGGCCGTTTCTACAAATTGAATAATTTAAAAATACTATAAATTAAAAAAAAAAGGGAAAAGAAATGAGAATTAAATAAAATAATATATGCATTAACAATTTCAATTGGTATTTTACAACACAGATGCCTTTTTTATTCAAACTAATGAACAAAGCATCTTTAACTCATTTCCTTTCTTCTCTTCTTTCTATTCATTATAAATAAATAAACCAACATAAAGAATGAAAAATAAGCAACATTTCTTTCAGTTTCTGCTATAAACAGATATGTTCAAAAAATTAAAAATGATCACTGGAACAAAATGTAGGACCAAAAAGCCATGAAACTTGAAATTCCAGAAGCAATGCACACCCAGTCCAAAATCTTTTCTCTTCTCTGTATTCTTTCTTTCCTCTCTTTTCTCCTCTCCAAAAATTCCTTAAACCTCTCTTTCCCTTCTTTCGCACTTTTTCCTTTCCTTCTCTCTCCTCTCTCCATTGCTTCCTGCAAAATTACCAAACTCTCTTTTCCAGTCAATGTTTTCGCTTCCATATCCTCCATCACCATACTCACATCCCTCACGTGTATTTCCCCTCCTTCCTTCCCTCCGCAAGTGACCACCACTTCACACTGCACGTACTCCCTCTCCGATCCCTTTTCTTCTTCTCCGGCCAAGATGGTGGCGAATTTCGCCTGAACTTCCCCTGTTAACCAGTGCCTCTGAACTGAAACCGCTCTCTGGCTCGATATATTCATGGCCCGTTTTTGTTTTGGGTCGATTAAGATCCAGCTTAGAGTTAAATTTTGCTCCACTTGTTTAAGTCGTGAATCATTTTCACTTACCTGTGGTATTCCTGATGGTACAAAATCCTTATTGGGTTCAATTAAATCGACTCTGAACGGAGAGGACATGAACCACCCACTTGCAGTCTCTGTTTCTTCAACTTTAGAGAAGATGGGAACATTTTGGTAGAAAATATCGACGGCTGAGATCAATTCTGTTGTTTCTGGATATGGACGCTCAAGATTGTGGCTGCTATGGCGATGGTGGTGGAGGAGATGATAAGAATCAGAGAAAAACGACCGGTGACCAGATGGGAAAGTGGAGATGACGCTGCTGATAAGTGGATCGTTTATAGAAGGCCACGTGTTTACGCAAATTTTTTGCCAGAGTTTCTCTTCCGTGCAAAGGCCATGTAACTCCGAGGAAGCGCAGGCGACGGCGGCAAGGGTAGGACCGTCAAGGCGGTTTAGGATGTGGTTTTGAAGTATGTCATGATGTACGGTGGAGATCGTTCCATCTCCGATTTGATCGACGGTCGGTGGCCGTGGTGGGGGTGTAGAAGATGGAAAAGCCACCATTTGCATGATGTTTTTGTACCAAGTTATCGTTCGTTTGAAATTGAAAAGCAGATGATGCTGTGAGCAGAGATGAAAAAATTTGGAGCGTGAAGGTCGGGGATTATATAGTTAGGCTGTGGAGTGGAGTTCTTAGAAGAGTCGGCTTACTTTTCCGAAGGAAACATCTTTTAAATTTCCTTTGCTAACGTAATTAACTAATTATATAAAGTATGCACATATATATAACGGTTTATTATTTGTTTTTTCTTCTCCATTTATTTTTTTTAGTGAACTTCTTCATTTTTTTTATTAATATATCAAAGTTTATACTTAGTAAACGATCCCTTATATTCAAACAAATTATACAAATATTATTAGAGGGTAAATATAAGTCCACCTATGCGTGTGCTAATACCATAAAATTTGGCATCATTTTCTTTTGTTAAAACAGTAGGGATCCTATAAAAAAATTTTTATTGGGTCAGTACATAATAAAATATAATAAAAAAAGGTATCTATGAATAGCTCATTTGGCACCGTAGACTGATCATCTGAGAAGAGCTTTCGGATTCAATCTCTATTAAATGCATCTGCAGATAGAGACGAAGAGTTTTAATTATAACTAAATTTTAAGTCATATTAGGCGATCTCTACTATAGAATCTGGATATCAATGGTTTATATAAAAAGAAAAAAAATTTAATTATAATATCAATTGATTTTTTTTTTTTTAAAGTAGATCGACTATCGTGGCATACTCTAAGATAGTAGAACATAAAAATTTTTAATGCTCCAAATATAATAAGTATATTTTTCAGAAATCGAATTTGTGTTATTACGCTGTTAGGATTGAGGTATATTTTTTCCATCTTTTAATATATATATATATATATATATAGATTAAGAAGGAAAGAACAAAAGCTACATTAGAATGCTCCTGGGGTAAGCAACCCACACTTATCACGCAATAGAAGACTCAGAAGTACCAATGGAGCACAGTAGACATGAAAATCCATCTTTTAATAGGTCATATAATTGCTTTTAGTTAAAGATGAAAATGCAAAATCTCCGACACGTGGCTTCCAATTTTGTCGACATTTCCCAACACTAATCAATAAAATTGTAAAATAAATAATAAATTCTCCAAAATGTTTGGGTCTTGCGTGGTCCATTAGAAACTTGAAATTTTGGGCTACGCCAAGTGGTGAAGGGATTGAAACTTTATTTAGGTATAGACATAGATCACAGATGGTGCTTGCAATGCTTCCATTGCTTTGCGTAAAGATTTCGTTCACTGATTCTTAAGTAACTGCTATTGGTTTGGTATCACTCCAACACACTTTGTTTTCATATTTTCTTTTTATCTTTTAGTGCCTAAAATATGCATGTATTTTGGAAACAGATTCATTTTCAACTATTGTCACTTATCACTCACTTAGTTCAATTTATATATATATATATATATACTATCGGTAACTGAAAATCTATTAAGTTCCGACTACGTCCCTCTCAAATACTACAAAGCCCACATAAAGGGGCAACTCTCTTAACGTAGCAATTCTCATATTCAATATTCGAATTTAAAACAATTTATCCCAATTGACATTGGTATTTATCTAGTTTAGTTTTATTGTAGGAATAATGTCAAATTTACTTCTTAATTGGATCAAAACTGAGTTTTTGAATTGATTTTAACAAAAGATTTAAATAAAAAATCCGATTGGGTTCATTATAAATGCGTTGATTAAGTCATTAAGTGAAAATAAATAACATGCTTTGAGCTAACAGAAAATCTGATCAAGCATATTAACCAGCAAAAAAATGAGTTAAATTGATTTTCTGATTAAAAGTTTATTTAAAAGCTCCATTTTAGATAAATTGAATTATATGGTTTTCTACCAATTTATTATATTGAATGATAGAATCATAAAAAAATGAACTATACCAAATAGCAATTGCGATCAAAATTGGACATTCTGAATTAACGTAAGCATAATATATATAATTATATTACTTATTAAAAAAAATTAAAATAAACGTAATCAAGTAGCTAAGAATTGACTTGTCATAAAAATATTAGAAAAGATTTGAATACTCTAATCCAATTGTGGATGGCTGCTGCTGTACCAAGTCCAATTGATACATCTATCCTTCTTGATCTGACTTTGAATTTTCTTTGATGATAGCTATCCGGCTTTCAACCGGTAATCGGTGAAAAGTCACTTTCAGTGGAAGATAAACAAAGCACAGGCAGCTGCCATTAAATACAAATTCTCGGCCATTGTGTGCCTAATTCCGGTTAACTACCTAACAACTTGACAAGTGAGCGTCGTTAAAAGACGCGGCAATTACAATTTGCTACATGTTATTTGTTCGAATACGAGCCGTGATATGTAATTGTCGGTTGTGTTTTAGCTTTAGCTTAATAATAAGTATCTGTTCCGTAAAATTAATTGTTTTAATAGTTATTAATTATTTTAATGACGTTTAACTGTTAACTATTTTAGTGACGTTTAACTGTTAACTGTTTGAATAATATTTTATAAAAAGTTAAAAGTTAAACATTAGATAAGTTAATTTTTCATAAAAAAAACTATTCTAACCTCTAAAAATTAGTTTAAACATTATGTTACCGAATAACTTTTTAAATATCATTCAGCGTTTTGATTAGTCAAAACTCTAAAAGCTACTCAAAAAGCTGTTGCAGAACATAGCTTAAATTTCAGTTGCTAAGTTCTATTTTTTAATGGCTTAATTTCACCCATGGTACCTCAACTATGCTGCTTATTACAATGTCGTTACTAAGTTTTGATTTGTTATGCAAATATATATGAACTTTAATTGACGTTACACGAAAATACATCTGTTAACTTTGCCGTTAGAAATTTGACGAAATTTCTACGTGTAAAAAAGAGAATGGGTGCATTAGCTTTTTTTGACAATTTATCCCAAAAGCATCGTGTCTCCCAACACAGCATCGCAATAGTCATTGCAACCCAAACTAGCTTAGCAAGCCGAACGCTATGAGGAGATGGTCCAGTTCATGGAAAAGCTCATCATTTCCTCAACTCTGGCCTCTGAGCTTACGGTGAGGAGCGAAATCTTCTCTCTGTAGCCTACAAGAGCGTAATCGGATCTCTTCGCGCTACTTGGAGGATTGTATCATCGATCGAATAGAAGGAGGAGAGTCGCAAGAACGAGGAGCACATGGCACTTGTGGAAGGATATAGATCGAACATTGAGACTGAGTTATCAGCTGTTTGCCCCAGGATTTTGAAGAATCTAGACTCTAATTTGATTTCATCGACAACGGCGAGCGAATCCAAAGTGTTTTGCTTGAAGATAAAGGGAGATTATCATAGATACTTGGCGAAGTTTAAAGTTGGGGATTTTGAAAAATCTAGACTCTAATTTGATTTCGTTGGTGAAATTTAAACTGTTAGGCTCATGAACCTCGGTGGATTGGATCATAATGTTCATTGTATTCTCTATCGAATTTGCAGGTTGTTCATGCTGCATGTTTGCAGACTGGTCCTACTGGCTTCATCTCTTATTTCTTTTTCTCTTTGAGAATTATCTGTCTTAGCATTACATCTACCAGAAAGCTTTCTCCATTCCACATAGCGACTGAAACCTTGAGTATTTGGAAAAATACTTGCAATTCATAAGATGAGAAGATTGGGACTATCAATGCCATGGTTGCCACGATAAATATTCCTTGCAACAGAATGTACATCAACAATCGATTCTGATCGCCAAGCGAACAACTTAATGAGTTTAAGGGAAAAACAAAACTTACTACACAGCGTGATGTGGCACGTCTTTTTTACTGAGACGCCCATTCTCTTTCTTCCACGTAAGAATTCCGTTAAATTTCTAACGGCAAAGCTAACAAATATATTTTCGTGTAACGTCCATTAAAGTTCATTTATATTTGCGTAACAAATCAAAACTTAGAAACGACACTGTAATAAGTGGTATAGTTGAGGTACCATGGGTGATATTAAGCCATTTTTTAATTAATTTGACTGGATTTTGACCGAACTCACTACTGTTTCTTTATGAATGTCAAACTATTACTTGTAGATTTGTAGGAGTCGAAATGAGATGTAGCCCTAGAAAAGTAAAAAGCCAAAAACAATTATTCTTAAAAAGATAAGATTGTCCAGTTTAGAGAAAAAGAAAATTATCTATTGAAATGAGGGCAATAATGTCTTATTATTGTTATTGGAATAAATAAAGAAACACGTACAAAGCTTCGAGATAAGTGAAGGTAAGATGATGTGAACACTGCTAATATGAAAACTTTGCTTCTGAATTACAATAATAATTAACGTATTAGTACAAAAAAGCAAGTTGTGATTTTCCACGCAAGACTCGCACTTTAATAGAAATCATTAACAAATAAATTTTCTGCTCTCGTAGTTACATATAATTGTGAATAGGGATGGAAACGGACCCGTGAATTTTGAGCTATCTTCTTTACTATGTTCGTTTAAAATTTTATATTAAATTTGTTTAAATATATATTTAATTATCTATATTTAGATCTGTTTAAAATTTTAATATTTATATCCTTCTATATATATATATATATATATATATATATATATATATAAACAAAACAATTTGTATTGTGAGATGCCAAATGTAAGTCTCTCAAAAACACCAAGTGTTAATAGGACAATAATTATTTAAAGCATTGATAAGAAGACACAATTATAAAAAAAAAAATAAATTATTTTAGATAATTACTTTATCAAAATAACATCTATAATAAAGATTATCTTTAACACTAATATATTAATATATTAATATAAATTTATTTCTTATTATAAAACAAGTAATAAGTAAGACATATTAATATTAATATATTAATCTATAATCTATAATAATATAAAAGTACGAATGGGGAGGGAAAATATTTGATCTCCAAAACGCTCCTACGTATTCTAATTGACAAAAAAAATATTATTAAGGACAATTTAATCTTAATAGTTAAGGTTGGGACCACATTATATTTATTTTTCTATTCTAATTATTATTATTATTATTTTAATATAATCTTATTCTAATTATGAATTTATTCTTTAATATGATTCTAATTATCTATCTATAATGTATAATCTATAATATATATATAAAAGTACGAATTGGAGGAGAAACATTTGGTCTTCAAAATGCCCCTATGTATTCTAATTGATAAAAAATATTATTAAGGACACTTTAGTTTTGATAGTTAAGTTGAGACCACATTGTATTTATTTTTCTATTTTAATTATTATTATAATAATTTTAATCTAATCCTATTCTAATTAGAAATTTATTCCTTAATACGATTCTAAGTAGGAATTTGTTCTATCATACCATTATATATAGATGTTTAGTTTTGATTATTTTTTGCTACAATAATTTGTTGCTTTTGTTATTTTGAATTGAAATTATTAAGTTTACGATCATGTTTTCTTCTTGTGGTAAATATTAACTCTCTCTCTATTTATAAATTAATAAAATAGTTGTTATTTATATTTATTATAATTTAGTATTCTTGTATCTCTTTATTTCTTTTTTAAAGTTATAAATTAGAAAGTACACACAAAATATTTTTCTTCCTGCCTTATGAGATCAAGGTGAACCTGAGTCATCCTATCTGCTGACTCAAGCTCTAGGAGACACTCAAACTTCTTAATGCTCTGCATTATGATATAATAAATCATAAATAAAATAATTATACCAGTGGTCATGCACAAGAATCACACAATACTTAATTTAGTCACATAATACCTAATCCTTCAATCAAATAATCTCAATATTGCTTCTAACAGAAGTTGGAGAAATTAAAACTTACAATGAAATTGAATTTAGTAATCCTTATTATTATATTTTTCATATTATTATTTTTACAGCATATGATTAAATATATTTTTTAGCTATCGTTATGATGTTACATTTGTGGTGATATTGAAGATATTCAAACTGTTAGCAAGTAAGAATGATATTTATTTCAAATATTTTGTACAATATTAGTGATTGATTGTTGTAATATTTTTAATTAGATATATAATGTCTATAAATAGTTTTGTAATGTCTTTTAATTTATTTTATAGGTATAATGTCAATTTCAGTATAGTTGATAAATATAATAAACCTTTGAAATAAACAAAAAATAAATTATATAACGAGTACAAATAACGGGTATCTACATACAACACGTTTTGAAAAGCTAGTATCTATAGAAAAGATTATCTCTAACACAAATATATCAAAATAAATAATCTACACGCTTACGGATATAATTTATTAAAAAGTATCACATTCACGCTTAGAATTTGCTACACTAACTAAATAATATATTAATATTTCAAACAAATAGACAACCATTTATAAAAAATCATAAACATAAAATAAAATAAAACTTAATTTCTTATTTCAACGAAATAAAAATAAATTTAAAAAATACACTTCATTTTTAATTAGTAATTAAAAAAAAATCTTGATTGATTAGCTTGATATATAGAGTAATACCATATATTAGGAGTTAGATTGCAAGGACACAACACAAGAGATATGAGAACATATGAGATACAATAATTTTTTAAAAAGTACGATATCCACGCTCTTAGAACACACAATACAGAACAAGTAATACATTAATATTTCAAATAAATAAATGATTGCAAGGACATCCATATGCTTATTACATATTTCACATAATAAGTAATACAATAATATTTTAAATAAATAAATGATTATTTATAATAAATTATAAATATAAAATGAAATTAAGGTTAATATCTATACAAAAGATTATCACTAATATTAATATATTAATATAAATTTATTTTTTATTATAAAATAATTAATAAGTAATCTACACGCTTATAGAAATAATTTTTAAAAAGTAAAATATTCACATGTTTAGCTTGTTTGATTAACTTGATGTAAAACATATATATTTTAACGTAAACAGATTTGAATATTTAAACAAGTAATCATAATCGAATTCGGGATAAATCTGATTATTAAAGATGAATTTCTATATGGGTTTAGATACCTAAATTTTTAATCAGGTATTTAAATAGATTCGGATATTTATAATGTATTTGATAATTATATAATTTTATTATTTTTTAATGATGTATAAAATATTATTTTATTTTTTAATATTACTCTGCGCATTGCACGAGTGCTACCACTAGTTGTTTTTAAATATCCATAAATTTCAAATTATTAAAATCTAAAATTATTTAAAATATATATTTTTTACTAATAAATATGTATTGTAATCTGTTTGATATAGTAGATAATAGGTGGTAAGGACTCAAAGACTTATACTATATCCATTGTGATTGTAATTTCACTATCAATATTTATCCCACCCGTCTCTTTGAACAAATCAAAGCGGGGGTAATCGTCCTAAAAATACCCATTTCGCTTGCATTGCTAATCGTGAAGTACAATTCTAAATTTTCAATCACTTAGGTTCCACATACATATGGCTAGGATTTCTCCTTCAAGAGCTTTATTTTCCCTTAGTTAGGGTTCCGAGTGCTTGTTTTCATTAGGAATTTTTCCCCATTTCTGTTCCATACAAGTGAAAACCCACATATTGTTGCGGGCTTCTTTTTGCATTGATACATAAAATATAAGTACATTAATTTTATATATAAGTCAGTTTTAATATTTACATTTTCATTTTATAATATTCACAAAATATGTATAAATCATACTTCAGAAGTTCAAGACTTGGGATTTTGATAGTGTGGTTATGTTTTCTTCTCGCCTCTTTAACAACACCAAATATAATAAAACGATGGTTACAATTTGGATTTAAGATCTTAAGTTCAAAAATATTTCTTTTCATGAATATAAAGTATATTATACATCTATATTTACTTGATATACAGAAAAAGTATTAATTCAAAAATTGATTTTTCAAAATGAGAGCTTCAAAATATGTCCCAAAAAATATTTATATCTAAAATGGTCAAGTCTTTTTTTTTTTTTTACATGTTTAACAACACCAAATGTGATAAAATGATAATTATAAATTAGATTTGAAAAGTTTGAGTTTTAGACTAAATTGTTTTTCATGAATATAAATTATGTTTTACTCGTCTTAAATATCGTTATTAAAAAGACTACATAAATATTCGAAATATTAGACGTCCAAATTAATATTGTAAGCTCTCTCTAAGTAAACTGCTTTATACTATGTCAAGACCCAAATGTCTAGGGGAAGGCAGAATGGTTCAAGACCCAAACAGAAAATGGGAGTTACCACTCTGAAATTTGAGAAAATTACCACTTAGTGATTAACATTCTTGCAAAGAGTCTAACCGCTAAATCAGAGTTTGGAAATGGTGTTTGGCACTCAAGTCCACCCCACGATGGCACCGACATCCACTTAGTTGATTTATCTATGTAAAGTTTGATTTGAATTTTTAAGCTTGGTACATGTTAAACTCTCAGAATTTTGGAGAGATTGATTGTGATTAACCCGATTTTAGGATAAGTTTAGTGTATATATAATGTTGTCTGAACAGTCCGTATTAGACAAGAAATTGGAATCCTAATTTATTTATTGTTTAGAAATATATATTAGGGTTTTATTTATTTAATTAAAGTAATTTATTATTATATATTAACAGTAGTGTCTCATCAGTCATTTGGTAATTTATGTCCAAATATTTATGCCTACTGAGTTTTGGTTATACCATGGTTAATTTGTTTTGCTTTTTTATTACAGACACTATTTATTATTATTATTATCATTATTATTATTATTATTATTATTACAAAGGCCAATTTCACTTTCATTTGCTACTCTTGCCACTTCTTGTTGTCTAGAGCTTCTCTCTCTAGAAATCCTCAATCTTAGTAAGTTTTCCTTCTTTCTTTCTTGTTCTTTTTGTTTAGTTGGGTTTTATGGGTTCATCTAGTAGTGAGGATATCTAGATAATATCTGGGCAGCCGAGTGGCGAGCCCTTTGATCACCCTGGCGGCGAGCCTCATGAGGAGGTTGATTCAAGACTAGAGGAGGCAAAGGGGAGAAAAGAAAATGCTAGAATAACTGACATCCCTTCTGATATAGATGAGGGCGAGCTCCTAAACATTTATTACTCCTACAACATTCCCTTTGAATATCAACTAGTTCGCCCTATTGGAGACATGCGGGTTAACTCCTCTTTCGATAAAGATTCCCTCGTGCTGTATGAGGAAAGTCTTTATTCTGGAGTTTGGCTCCCTCTTTTCGCACCTCTCAAATCCTTCTTTAATGATTATCCAATAACCATAAGCCATCTTCATCCGAATGGCTTGAGGTTCCTTTGTGGCGTGATTGCAATGGCTAAAGAGGATAGGAACAATCTAAACGCCAGCGTAGTTCGGGAGCTCTACCATTTTTCCTCTCGCCCATCTAAAGATCATTGCTTTCTTCAGGCAAAGGAGTACTACAACATTTTCTCCAAAAAATCGAAGATTTCCTCTTTAAAGAATTGGAAATCGAAGTTTTTTTTATAGTGAAGTGTCCTAGGGGGTTCGGTATTCTGAATAATTGGTTTGTAGACCCTTAACATTTTTTACCTCCCCCTCCTACTAGCTATGATCGAGGGGTTATAGATTTCATAAAGGCTAGAGAGCGAGGTTGTGTGGATTTAAGGAAGGTGATAGCTGAAGGCTATCTTATCTGCTCGCCTAGTGATCCTGTTAGGCTGAACCCTTCTGACCACGGTATCCTCTGTTCCTTAGGTGTTTTTAGCTAGGATTATTGAAACTAACATTGTTTAATTTTTCCTTTTTTGTTTTTTTGCAAGCATGGCTCCCAAGAAAGGAAAGAACTAAAAAATGTTGAAGATTGTCAAAGCTATGAAATGGCAAATGCCATCTGATGTTCCTAAGGAAACTCCTCCTTTAGAGCTGGCTACTGAGCCACCTCCTACCGCACCCTCTGTTGAGCTGGCGGCAGATTCTCCTACACCTGCACCTTCTGTCGAGCCTTCTAAAAAGAGGGCGAGAGAGGAACCTACTTCAGCTTCTGTTCACCCTCCCGCTTCGACCTCTGCTCTTCCTCCTTCCTGAACTAAGGATATAGATCTTCAGTCTTATTCTATCAACAATTATGGATCTGATTGCAGTGTTAGGGATGATGGCCCCAGTCGGGAGCTAGCTTGCGCTTGCTTGTTTCCTACTGATTCTTGCTTCTTTGAGCACTTGGATGATTGAGCGACTATTGACTTCTTAAATCAGTGTCTTCTCCAAGCTGTTAATGCTAATACAATTAGCTGCAAAAGCTAAAGTCTGCCAATATCGAACTAAAGGTAAATAAAAATGATATGGAGATTACCTTGAGGGAGGCAGCTAAGTCAATGCAAAATTAGGACAAGCAAAATAAAGCCGAGCTAGCCTCTCGTGATGCTGATATAGAGAAGTCACGAGAAGCAAACTAGGGCATGCTAGACAAGAATAAGGTGCTGAAATCTAAGGCAAGGGAGCTAGAAGGCAAGTTGAAGGAGCTGGAAGTTGAAATTCAGGAGCTAAAGGGCGAGAGGAATCCTAGGATTATGATTTGGTGAGAGCCTGCTTGAGCCTTCGATCAAATATACTGGCTGGGCTTAAGGCGAGGCAGCTGAAGGCTGACTTGGATTGGATAAACGATATTTATCTAGAAGAGGCTGATGATGATGAGAAGGGAGATCGACCACACTCTTCTAAGGCTAGTTCGCTTGCTCCCTCTAAGTGAGGTAATTAAAATTTTGTATAGTCTTTAGACTTAGTATAGGAATCCCTTGTATTTATGTACCTGTAAGACTTCTTTTTTAACTTAATGAAAATCATATGTTTAATCCTTTAGTCTCTTGTGTTTACTTAGTCTTTCCTGTTTGTTCTATTATTCTAACATATTATTGCTATGAATAATGTTTGGCAATCTAAATTAATACTGTTACTTGTGCTAATTGTTGGCAAATATAATTATAAGAGGTTTCTACCTTAATAGAAAGTAACTTTGTAAATAATATCTCAATAACTTAAGTGACTAATGTCTGTACTTCAATATGTTGATTCAGCAAGATTGACTTGTCAAAATTTATCTTACTGGTTAGGTTTTGGTCCTCATTGGGTAGAGAAAAGTGTGGGCCATTTGGCCATGGATGAATTATTTTATTGGGCAGATAGAGACATGGGCCGCTTAGGCCATTGGCAAGGTGTCCCCTAAGATAGGCAAACTATGGGCCGCTTAGGCCATTGGTCGACTGGCCCATTGGATGGAGAAAGGTGTAGGCCGCTTAGGCCACTGGCGAACTGTCCCTTTGAACAGAGAAAGGTGTGGGTCGCTTAGGCCACTGGTGAACTGACAGCTGCATATGGAGCTTAAAAAAAAATTTCTTTTTTTTAAAGTAAGATCCTTCAGTTGCTTCATGTCCCTTGATATTTTTGGAGGACAGGATACATCAAGTGAAAAAACTTGAGGTCTTATCATATTATTACTTTGCATTAAAAAAGGTTTTTACACATTATAAAGTGAATAGGTACAATATGCTTGCATGAGATTGTCAGCGTTCTAAGTTCTGGAGAGTTTGCCTCCTTCAACTTTCGTCAGCTTGTAGGTACTTGGTCTTATCTATTTTGACACTTCATAAGGTCCTTCCTAATTCTGTCCAAGCTTTCTGACACCAGCTGAGCCTTTAGTGATTTCTTCCTTTTGCCAGACCATGTCACCTTCTCCGAACTACATAGCTTTGACCCTTCTATCGAAGTATTGCCTTACCTTCTGCTTATATGCCTCAGTTCGGGTTGCGGCATTTTCTCTAAGCTCCTCTACTAAGTCCAGGCTGATTTTTTAGGCTATCGCTGTTCCCTAGTTCATCATATTCCTTGGTTCTTCGGTTGGGTAAACCAATTTCTAGTGGTAAAACTACTTTTGCTCCGTACACTAAGGAGAATGGTGTTTGCCCTGTTGCCTACCTAGGTGTCATCCTGTATGCCCACAACACACTATTTAGCTCATCCACCTAGTTGGATTTTTCTCCATCTAGCCTTTTTCTTAGCCCTTGTAGGATGGTTCTGTTGGTGACTTCAGCAAGGCCATTTGTTTGTGGATGAGCTACTGATGTAAAGTGTAAACTGATGTGCCACTCTTCGCAAAAAGACCTGAAGGCTCCTGAGTCGAACAACTTCCCATTATCAGTGACTATCTTGTGAGGTACCCTATACCTAAAGATGAAATTATTTATGAAGAAACTGATGATTTGAGCTGGTATGATGGTGCTAAGAGCCTCTGCCTCTACCCACTTAGAGAAATGATCAACTGCGATCACCACAAATTTCCTTTGAGTAGTTGTTATGAGGAAGGGTCCCAAGATGTCTATTCCTCACTGAGCAAAAGGCCATGCTGAAGCTATCGGCTGTAGCTCTGATGAGGGTTGCCTGGGCACTCTATCATATTTCTGACACGTCTTACAATGGTAAACATAATGGTGAACATCACTTTTCATAGTAGGCCAATAGTACCCTGTTCATAAGATCTTTCTGAGTGTTGCATCCGAGCCGTCATGAGCCCCTCCCACTCCATTATGTATTTCTCTTATAACATAGTTGTCGTCTTCTCTAGTTACAAATTTGGCCCAAGGATGTGATTTTGTTTGCCTATATAGTTCTCCATTATCCAGTGCATAGTTCGCTGCTTTCTGGTAGAGTTTGATGGCCTCCTATTTGTCTTCTGGCCGAACATCATTTTGCAGAAAGTCTACTATTGGGTTCATCCAACTGTCTTTGCTTTGGGTGACCAGGACCTCTTGTTTCTCAAAGCTCGGGGAGTCTTATCGTTCAATTATGACTCTTTATGCTAGGGTTTCCCCTCATGAAATAGCTTTGGTTATGGCATCTGCCTCTTTATTACTTATCGTTTAGATCTGCACTAACTTCCAAGTACCTCCATTTTCTTCCAGCTTGTTCAGGAGAGATGTGGCGAGATAATGATATTTAACTAGGTTCAGCTCCTTGGTTGTGAATGTACCTGTAATTTGGCTTACCACTAGCTATGAGTCCAAGAAGATGTGAAGGACTAGAGGCCGTACCTCAAGAGCCAATATGACTCCTGTGACCAAACCTTCATACTATGCTCCATTGTTGGTTGTTGGGAAACCTAAGTGAGCTACATATTGTACCTTTATCTTCCTTGGCCCTTGTAAGACAACTCCTACTGTTGCTCCTAGGCTTCCTAGGGAACCATCTATATGAAGTTTCCATATGTCACCTTTGGAGTTTGGCATTATAGATTGTGGGTCATTTGTTTGGCCTTCACCAGAGAACTCAACCACAAAATCAGCTAATACTTGTGCCTTCATTGCCGTATGAGATTCATACCTGACGTCGAACTCACCTAGCCTGATTGACCATTGCACTAACCTTCTTGAGGTTTCATCTCAATGCAAGACCTTTCTTAATGGATGGTTTTTGCAAACAACTATCGTATGTGATTGGAAATAATGACGTAAGCAATTTGCCACTGTAAGGACGGTGAAAGCCAACTTCTCCACACAAGGGTATCGCAGCTAGGCTCCTCTAAGGACTTTGCTCACATAATAGACAGGGTATTGCTCACCATCTTCTTCCCTAAGTAGCACAGAAGCAACAGAATTCTCAGTAGCTGCAAGGTACAAATAGAAAGGCTCATCTTTCCTGGGTTTGCTTAAGAGCAGAGTAGAAGATAGAAATTCTTTTATCTGGTTGAAGGTGAGCTGACGTTGACTGTCCCATTTGATACCTCTCAACTGTTTTAACGTCTAATAAATTGACATGCACCTTTTGGCCGAACAAGAAATAAATCTTCAAAGGGCGTTTATTCGGTCGTTCAACTGCTGAACATCATGGACATTGGTGGGTTGTCTGATTTCTAATATTGCCCTGATTTTTTTAGGGTTCGCCTCTATCCTCTTTGAGATGTCATAAAACACAAAAAATTTCATGCTTTTACTTTGAAAGTGCACTTTTCTAGGTTGAGCTTCATACTGAACTTATTCAGGATCGTCTCCAAGATGATCAGCGGCTCAGATACTCTTCACTATCATGTCATCAACATACACCTCTACTGTTCATCCAATTTGTTCTTTGAACATGTTGTTAACCAGCCTTTGATATGTTTTCCCTACATTTTTTAACCCAAAAGACATGGCTTGGTAACAATAAATGCCTCGGTCTATAACGAAATTGGTTTTTTCTTCATCTAGTTCGTTCATTTTTATCTGGTGGTACCCTGCTGCCGTATCTACAAAACTGTACACCTCATATCCAGTTGTTGAGTCAACCAACTTCGATGTTAGGCAAGGGGTAGGGATCTTTTAGGCAAGTGTTCTTCAAATATGTGAAGTCAACACAATGTCTCCACTTACCATTAGGTTTAGACACAAGGACCACGTTCGCTAGCCATTCTAGGTTGTCTACTTCCCTTATGAAACCCGCCTTCAAAAGTTTATCAACCTCCGCCATGATGGCATGTTGTCTTTCGTAGCCATGATTTCACTTCTTTTGCTTAACAGGCTTTGAGCTTGGGTCTATGCTGAGCTTATGAGAGATGATATTGGAACTAATCCCCACTATGCCTTCTACAGACCATGCAAAACTTTGAACATTATACTTCAAGACTGCTTTCATGCTCTCTTGCACTTTGCCTGGCAAATCAGCTCCTAGTTTTATGTTCTTCCATTTCTCTATCTCTTATGTGATCAGTTCGCCCATCGGCTTAGGACCTGGATCTCCTTTGTTCCTAAGAATATTAAAAGGAGGGTGTTCTGTGGGTTGAGTAGTTGATTCTTCCTCTGGCAACTACATGATTAGGCTTAATGGCAGGCCCTTTGGAGCTACTATATATGCTTCTCTTGCTGCTTTCTGGTGACCCTTCACAGCCACCACTTCGCCCTCATCTGAGTAAAATTTCATAGTTAAGTACTTGATGCTCATTACTGCTTCTAGCTCATACAAGACAGGTCTCTCTAATATGGCGTTATATGGGAATTGGATGTCCGCAACCATGAATTCCAGTTTGAGCCTTTTCGAAGAACGCTCTCCACTGAGTTCCATATCTATGTCCACTGCTCCTGCCACCTGAACTGGCTTACCCGCTAAGCCCACAAGAGGAGTCCGGATAGGCTTGAGTTTTGTTGGATCTAACTTGAGAGCCTTGAATACCTCCATAGTCATCATATTAACCGTACTACCTCTGTCCGCTAAGATTCTTTTCACTAAAAAATTTTCCAAAACACCCTTGATTACTAAAGCATCATTGTGTGGCACTCGGACATGCTCACCATTAATTTTAGAGAATGATATTGGTGGTCTTGGGCTAAGCTTTTGTTGTGGTAGGATACAATATATCTCTTTAGCTCTTCGCTTCCTTGCTGAGTTACTATAACCACTTGCTGAGCCACCAAATATAGTGTGAATGGTCCCCACAGTTCGAACACCCCTCTTAAGTTTACCCAATTGTCCCTTGTCTCGCTTACTTTTTCCCACAAATTGCTTTAGCTCACCTTTCTGCACAAGGCGCTCCATTTCCTTCTTCAACTGCCAACGAGCATCAGTTTCATGGCCCACATCGTTATGGAACTCGTAATTTTTGCTCTTATCCCTATGACCTGTTGAATCCTCCGTCATCTTCTTAAGATAAAAGCATGAGATCTGATCACCCGGTTCTTTGATCCATGACAAGATCTTTAAACGGGGTTTATTCATTGGGGTGAACTCTATATCTCGTGGAAGCTTGTTACCTGTAGAGTATGGAGTTTGGATAGAATAGCTCATTCGTAGAGGTCGGATGGGCGATCTTCTCCTCGTTGAGCATTTGCCCCCAGGAGGTGAGTGCCTTTTGGACCTGTACCTTTCCTTCTTGGTTGACTTATGATGCTATTGGACCTCATAAGCTTCATCTAGCTTGGTATATTTGTGAGCCCTTGCTATGAGTTTGGTAAAAGTTGACAGTGGATTGATGTTCAAACTTTCAAACTACTTGTGGCACTTGCAATTCTTGGCCATTGCACTAATCGCCACTTCATCATTTAGGTTCTCGACTTGCATCGCCACCTTTTGAAATCTAGCCACATATTGCCGTAAGGTTTTTCCTTGTTCTCTTTTCAAATCCACCAAATCAGACTAAATTTTTTTGGATAGATACAGGTTATAAAAAAGGATCAGAATCTTGTGGCTAACTGTGAAAAAGAGCGAATGGACCCCATTTTAAGCATTTGATACCACTCTTGTGCAACACCCTTGAGGGTGACTAGAAAGACCTAGCATATCAAATTTTCTAAGCTAGTTTACAAATACATTATGGTTCGAAAGGTGGCCAAGTGGCTTCTAGAATCAGTATAACCGTCATAAGATTGAAAGGTGGGGAGTTTGAATTTAGGTGGGAAGGTTGCAGCGAGGATGGTGGGGGATAATGGCGAGTCTTGGCGAAGGCCATAATCTCCGTTCTCTTTTGATTCCTTATACTCCAGTACCAGCTCCTTCACTATATCCCTAGAGTTCGCCTCATCCAACATTTGAGTGTGACTAACCTCCTGATCATGGTGGTGGATAGGCTTTGACTCTGTTTCCTGGTATCGATCGAAGAGGGAGTTAGTTGGGTGTCTGGGAGAAGGTGGATGAACTTTTCCTTCATTGAGGAGAGCGTCTATGGGCTTGGGAGGTGGAGTGGGATCACCGAACTCTCCAATATGTCTTTTAATATAGTGGCGAATTGAGAATAAGCTTAGGCCAAGGCTGTTGCTATATGAGGATCGGTTATAAGTGGAAGAGTGAGGGTGATTTGCTGGCCAAGTTCGCCATGGTCGTTGCATTGGTTCTCAGTGTTTGAATTTTCAGTTGGATTGGCGGTCAAGATGAATAGAGAATAAGAGGTTAGCTAGGTTTGACGAGAGGTTGAAAGTGTGTTCCACACTAATTATTAAACTCTCAGAATTTTGGTAGAGATTGATTTTAGGGTAAGTTTAGGGTATATATACTGAAGTTCGAACAATCATATTAGACAAGGAATTGAAATCCTAATTTATTTCATGTTTAGAAATATATATTAGGATTTTATTTATTTAATTAAAGTAATTTATTATTATATGTTAACAGTACATGAATAAAAAATCCTTTTGAAAAAATTTTAATTTTAAAAATAATTTTTTTCACATTTATTTGACATAATCACGAACATAAAAATAAATTAAACATACAAAGAAAGGAGTTAGGAGAAATGAATTGCAACCCCAAATAATAAACAAACATACAATTAATTGATTACAACTCCTTTCAAAATAACCTACAACTAATTAATTGCATTTCCTTTAAAAATGTCCTACAACTAATTAATTACATTTCCCAATAAATAAATAATGAATAACTTAATCATACAATCTTAACCATTCATCAAACAAATACAATATAACATACATCGTTAATCATTCATCTAAAATAACTAAATAAATAATAATTTGCCAACAAAATAAATATAATCTATACATATATCATATATAAAAGTAAAGTAGTTTGCATTATATGAACGCCAAATGTAAATCTCTAAAATTTCCACATATGAGCAAGAACATTAGGGACAAACAAATTTGAATAATTGTTAAAAATTAAAAAACTAGAAATAGAAACACTAGGACCAAGAATTAAATTTTGACCAACAATTAAATATCACAAACATTTTTTACAAAATCAATCAAACTAGATTTTTACGTTTTCTACGGTAGGGACCAACAGCATTATATACTTATAGCTTTTCAATTTTTTTTTATGTTTTTCATTTTTATGTTTTAACATTTCCCACTTAATTATATTTTAACATTCTCTTTCTCAATTAGACCAACAGTAACATATACTTAATTTCTCATTTCAATGACACAAAAATAAATTAAAAAAATATTTCATTTTTTTATTGATAATAAGAGAAAACCTTAATTGATTAATTTGGTGTATAAAATAATCTCAAATATCAAGAATTAGTTGGACGGACATGGGGCAGGAAATACAGAAATATACAAGATATAATAATTTTTAAAAAAGGTAGAACATCACACATTTAGGACATATTATACTAAATCATAATACATTAATATTTCAAAATTCTTGCATGAGAACCATACATATGAGATGGGATGAGAACTAGGAAGGGTGGTGGCAAGATGAGATAAAATCTTTCTATGAGAACCATACATATGAATTGGTAAAACTATTTAAGGGCAAGAAAGCAGTAAAGAACAAATGGGTGTTCATATTGAAGACCAACAGAATAGCTCACAGCTAAGGTACAAGGCAAGACTGGTTGGCAAGGGATTTGGTCATAAGAAGGGAGTTGATCTTGAAGAAATTTTCTCGCCAATGGTCAATTCTTCCATCCGAGTTGTGCTTGGTTTGGCAGCCAATATGAATTTAGAGGTTGAACAACTTGATGTGAAGACTACTTTCCTACATGGTGACTTAGATGAGGAAATTTATATGGAGCAACTAAAGGGATTTCAAGTCAAAGGAAAAAGGCGCTTAGTATGTAGACTGAAGAAGAGCTTGTATGGCCTTAAGCAAGCTCCTAGGCAATGTTACGAGAAGTTTGAGTCCTTCATGGTAAACCACGAGTATGACAAAACTACTTCTGATCATTGTGTATTTATGAAAAAGTTTATAGATGACAACTTTATTATTCTCTTGTTATATGTGGATGATATGTTAATTGTGGGCCAATATAATAAGAAAATTGATAACTTGAAAAAGGAGCTTGGCAAGTCCTTTGCAATGAAAGATTTAGGACCTGCAATACAAATTTTTGGAATGAAGATCTCTCGAGACAGAAAGAATAGAAAGTTGGGGTTGTCTCAAGAAAATTATGTTGAGAAAGTGTTCAACATGGGCAAAGCAAAACCAATTTGCTCTCTACTTGCAGGCCACTTTAAGTCAAGTTCTAATCAGTGTCCTTCATGTAAGAAAGATAAAGAAGAGATGAAGAAAGTGCCTTATGCATCCACTCTTGGTAGCTTGATGTATGCCTTGGTATGCATAAGGCCGTATTGTAACACCCGTCGCCCAATCCCGGAGGACCAAACAACGGATGCCACATTCGGTGCCAGGGCACCGTCTTATCTCACTTATTACTCTAGATCATATATTAGTAGTGACTAAGTTTTTACAAGGAGGCAAGTAATTAAAATCTAAAAATAATATTTAAGAAAATTCCTACGAAAAATTTGTAAGAGTTTCTCTTAAAAATTTACTTGCCACACAAAGAAAACATAAACACTTCCAATATTAATCCCTCCAAACTCCAAAACTCCAATTCAATATAATAAATCCCAAGCACTTCTAAGTATCCATCAATTATTTTAGGTTCTATCATGATATTATAACATTCATCCAGTGGATTAAATTATCAACAATCGTACACCTTAAATGTAATAAGATGTTATTACTTGATTGGTCACAACTCTTAATGAATTTACAAAACTTAATATATACAATCACAATCATTTACAATTTTATATACATGCCAAAAATCACAAATTACTACATGTCATGCCCAAAGATAATATTCTTACTCTTATGCTAAGTCTTCAGTCCTCGAGTAGCACCTATTGTCCCTAACCTGCGCATGATAGAAATCAACTCTCTGAGTATATCACTCAATGGTGCTAAATAACTTAGTAGTACAATAAATAAGGGTGCCTAAGCAACAAACTTAATATATAATTTCAAATACTGAAATCAAATACAAAAATATCGAAAGTATACAAATTAAATTAGGATATCTTGAAAATCATAAATAAGTTAATTTTTAAAAATAAATTCATAATATGTTAAAAGTAAGAAAAATCCCATAAATGCAAATATATCTCCGATTCCTTTTTAACAAAATAAGATTGTGTTCTTAGTTAAGGCTCGTACCAATATAGATTGAAACATAAGCAGATTCAATTGTGGCCTATGAAAGCGCCACTGTAACACCCGTCGCCCAATCCAGGAGAACCCGATGGCGGATGCCACATTCAGCTCCGAAGCAGCGCTTTATGTCACTTACTAACTCTAGATCACATATTAGAAGTGGTTAGATTTTTATAAGAAGGCAACTAATTAAAAATTTAAAAATAGAGTTTATGAAAATCCCTATAAAAATTTCGCAAGAGTTTTCTCCAAAAATTAACTTGCCACACAAAGAAAATATACACACTTCCAATACAATTTTCTCCAAACCCCAAACTCCAATTCAACTCAAATCATATGCAAGCACTTCTAAAATATATAATCTCATCTCACTACATTAGTAACCATTCAAGATAACTAAATATATCATTATTAATACAACATATAAATAATCGAATAATAATACTTAATCGGCCACGGATTTCGTTTAAAATTTATTCAAATACTTATAACCTCAATATTATTCACAATGAGTCTATACATGCCATAATTTACATTACATACATATCCTACCCCAAAAAAACTACCACTTCCATTCTGATGCTACCTCTCAGTCTTCGCGTAGCACCCACAGCTCACAACCTGCGCATGATAAAAATTGACGCATTGAGTGGAAGACTCAGTGGTGCTAAATAATCAACAATGAAAATAATACGAAAAGCCAAATAATCATTCTTGAAAATGCTTTTAAACGCTCAAATCACACAAGCCCTCAACATATCCTCAAGCACCTAAATCACCCGCTCTAATTAACCATCTGTTTGCGGATGGAAAGCTGTGCTGAAATGCAATCTAGTACCCAGAGCCTCATGTAATTTCTTCCAAAACCTCGAAGTAAATCTCGGATCCCTATCAAAGATGATGGAAGAAGGAACTCTATGCAGTCTCATAATCTCATCAATGTAGCACTCTGTGTATTGCTCCATCATATAATCAATTCTAACAGGAAGAAAATGTGCTAACTTAGTCAATCTGTCAACTGTAACCCATATAGCATCTTTCTTCCTGGGTGTAGTAGGCAACCCAACCACAAAATCCATGGTAATCCTATCCCACTTTCACTCCGGAATAGAGATAGGCATTAGCAAACCTGACAGGACCTGATGCTCTGCCTTAACCTACTAACAGGTCAAGCATCTAGATACAAAACCCGCAATGTCCCTCTTCATAGTCGGCCACCAATACTGCATCCTCAAATCCTGGTACATCTTATTATTGCCTGGATGCATGGAATACGAACTACTGTGGGCCTCCTCTAGGATACTCCTCCTCAACTCTAGAATCTTAGGTACACAATTTCGATCTCCAAAGTGCAAGTAGTCACCTCTAATCTGAAACCTCTTCTTCTTACCCTCTCTGACTATGTCTTTCCACTTGGCAATGGTCCTATCACCCAGCTGTCCATCTCTGATCTGCTACAGTAGGCTAGGTCTCACCATAAGCTCTACTATAAGAGCACCATCACTAGCCACTGATAACTGAACATTCATAGCACCAAGGGCTACTAAATACTTCCTGCTCAAGACATCTGCAACAACATTAGCTCTGCCCGGATGGTAATTAATGGTGAAATCATAGTCCTTAAGTAGCTTTAACCATCTACGCTGTCTCAGGTTAAGCTCTTTTTGCATAAGCAGATACTTAAGGCTCTTATGATCTGTATACAAATGACATCTCTCACCATATAGATAATGCCTCCAAATCTTTAGGGCAAACACAATAGTTGCTAACTCCAAATCATAGGTAGGGTAGGGTAGTTTTGCTCATGTGGCTTAAGCTGTCGAGAGGCATAAGCAACTACCTTACCTTCTTGTATAAGCACACAATCCAGACCATTGTGCGAAGCATCACTATACACATCATACGACCTATCAGGAGCTGGCTGTCTCAACACCGGACCCTTAGTAAGCTTCACCTTAAGCCTCTCAAAACTGCTCTAACATCTATCCGTCCACTCAAACTGAAAATCCCTACAAAGAAGTTTAGTCAAAGGGGCTGAAATAAGAGAAAATCCCTTGACAAACCTCCTGTAATATCCAACCAAACTTATGAAATTGCGGATCTCAATAACATTCTAAGGTGGCTTCCAATCAAGCATCGCCTTAATCTTCTTCGGATCCACCCGAATACCCTTTGCTAAAACAATATGCCTTAAGAAGGCAATTTCTGTCAACCAAAACTCACACTTACTAAGCTTACCATATAACCGCCGATCCCTCAAAGTCTCCTTCCCCTCACCCACGGAGTCTAGAGTGTGATTCTCTTACGTCTACAATCCACAATCACACTATGACGAGACAACCAATCCATACCCAAAATCACGTCGTATTCCCGAAAAGGCAACTCTATCAATTCTCCCGGAAATACATGCCCATGAATTACGAACGGGCAATCTCTATACACCCAGTCAACTACTACTCTCTGACCTAGGGGACTAGTGACCTCAATACTGTGCTCTAGTGTGTCCACATGCATACTACCCAATCTACCCGCATATACAGATATATATGAATGTGTGAAGCGCGGATCAATCAAAGCAAGTAAAAAAGTGTCGAAGATAGAAAAGGTACCTGCAATGATGTCCTGAGCATCTTGCTCCTCCTTGGTCTTGATAGCATATGCCCTTGTCAGTGCTCTAGTCTCTAGTCTCTAGTCTCTAGTCTCTCCATTGTCTTAGAAATCAGCCTCTGAATCCCAGTACCATAAGCCTCACTATGGCCCCTACCTCTCCCTCTTTGAACATGGGGAGCTGGCCTCCCAACCTAGTGAGCTGGACTAGTCACTGTCATAGGAAAATCCTTGACCATATGCTCGGTGGATCCACATCTAAAGCAAGCTCTTGTAACTCCCTAGCACACCCCTACAGGCCTCCTCCCACACTAAGTACAAGTCAGTAGACCTGGCCATGTAGCACCTCTGCCACTAGCGACAGACGTAGCTGGAGGAGCTGACCTCGCAAATGTATCCTGTCCAACTGTCTGACCCGATCTGACCCTCATCTGCGGTCCACCTCTAAACCTCTTACTACCGGACTAAACTCCAGAAGTGTGTCTAGACGTAACACTCTGAAATCTCTTATGCTGACCACTCCGCTGGGTCCTCTGAACTCTAGACTATCTCTCACCCCGGATAATCTCTAGCTTTGTAGCAACCTTCACCAACGAAGCTAGTGTAGTGTGGGGCTGGGATGTCAAATGCATCCGATACTCATCCAATAGTCGTTTCCTGAACCACTTACACTGATCTGCCTTTGTAGGGATCAGGTTAGTAGTGTACCTACTCAACCGTAAAAACTCCTGCTCATACTCTGAGACGGTCATTCGACCCTATCTGAGCTCTTGAAACTCCGCTATCCTTTGATCAGTGTACAACTCCCCCACATACTTCTCTCGAAACTCAGAGAGGAAGAAATTTCAAGTAACATCTTTAGCTCTTGCTATCTTAATCACATATTCCCACCACAAATAAGCGTCCTCCTTCAACAAAGAAGTAACACATAATAATCTGTCTCGTGGATTACACTGCATTTGGTCTAAAACCCTCTCTGTAGCACGGAGCCAATACTCTGCTGCAGAAGGGTTATCATCCCTCCGACCCACAAAATCCTCAACACGGTACTTTCTTAGTCTCTCTATCGGGGTCGGTGCAATTGGAGCCTGGGGAACTGCTACCATAGTCTGCCTCAAAGCAGCTACCAACTGCAGTAGCCTGCCTCGCAATTGAGGCGCGCTCTGCATCAGAACCCAAAACACCACCAGTGGCACCACCAGTTGGTACACCACCCTCTAACATAGCACCCTCTGGAGGGGCATAACTGTCCACCTCCTCATCAAAAAGATGCTGAGACATCACTGAAAACCTACAAGGACCAACAAGTTCGCATCAGAGAGAAGTTCCTAAAACAGACTATCATGGCACGTATTTAACTTAAATTACTTATATAATTACTCCAAATCAAATAACTCTCATATCAAATCACCTATCCTAGAATCGACTAAAACTATGCTCTAATACCACTAAATGTAACACCCGCCGCCCAATCTCGGAGAACCCGACGATGGATGCCACATTCGGCATGGGAGCACCGCCTTATCTCCAAATAACATATTAGTTGCAATGAATTTAGACATTTCTTATGTTATACATTTCAATTTATTTAGTTTCTTATACATGATTAGGTATTACTTGAGGCAGTTAGAATGCATTTTCCCAATGCTTGTCATAGATTCTACTGTCGACATCTCCTTATGAACCTTAAAAAAACAATTTTTAGAGTTATGCTCATAAAAGAATTTTGGATGGCTGCCAAATCTACATGCATATGAGTTTAGGCAACACATGAAAAAGATTGAGAATAAGTATGAGGGAAAGCCAATAGCTTAGTTCCTTAATATACCTCTCTCACATTGGTGTAGACATGCCTTTTGGCCAGAGGCCAAGTTTGATGATGTCACTAATAATATGTTAAAAAGTTTTAATATTTGGGTGGACAACTTGAGAAATAAACCTATTATAACCCTCATTGATAAAATAAGGCAAAAATGTATGGTAAGGTTGCATAAGAAGTTTGCAAGGGCTTGTAGTTAGGAGGGTAGAGTAACCCCAAAGTGTAGAGAGAGTTTGACTAGGTTAATTAAAGAAAGTAGGTATTGTAGGATGTTGCCAAGCAATTCAGATCAGTTTAAGGTTACTGAGGGACCTGTTGCTTTTGCAATTAACTTGATTAAGAAAAGTTGTACATGTAGTTAGTGAAAAATTTCAGGATTGCCTTGCAAGCATGCTTGTCTTGCAATTGGCTATAAGAGGGGTAATATTGAAGATTCCTGTTATGAATATTATCATATTGAAATGTATAAAAAGACATACCATGGAGTGATACACCCCATCCCTTATTACAACCTTCAGCCTGAGACACAATTTCCCAACATCGATCCACCTATTCTTAAAAGAAAGGTTGGCCGACCAAGAGAGAGGAGAAGGTTGCAAGATGGTGAGGTTGCACCAAGCACTGCTAAGAGGTCAGCCAATGTAAGATGTTGTTTTTACAAGCAATTGGGTCACAATAAGAGAACTTGTGAGAAAGCTCCACCAATTGCTACTGCTGTAGCTGCAAAGGTATGATTTGATGATGATTTTATTTTATAAAAAATTATTGTGCTTTTTTTAATAAAAGATGTACTGTTATAGGAAAATTAACTTCACTTTTGCAATGTCAGCCAAAGAAGAAGAGAACGCAAGTTGGAGATGGTGCTATAAGAGTAGCTTCCAGTGGATAGACTTCTACTGTAATATAGGATAGACGAAATTTTTTGACTTTTTGACAGAGAAAAATAGTTTCTTTTTGGATTAATCTCTGTTTCATGTAATAAGTTAGGTTGGCAGTTTATATTTTTTGTGTGTATGGTTATTCGTAATGTAATTAATCCTTGCAAATAGTTGCTATTTTTGGATTTTGTCCACCTATTGCTTTTCTTATAGGTATTTGTATTATAAGAGGGACTCAATGTGAAGAAATAGGCATGTGTTTTGAGTTCTATTTGTAATACATGGCAATACAGGTTATTGAACAAACAAGTGATGTAAAATGTTAATTTTTGTATAACTTATTAATGCTTCTATTGTTCCAAATTGCTCAAATTTCTAGTGTTCATTTTCTTTTGATTTTCTCTTTCTCAATTACTGTTAAAGAAGAGGACAATATAAAGTTTGCATAAATATTGAACTTCTATTCATGATTTTGCAGTACATTAAACCAACCTTCAACTACCATTACTACAAAGCTATAAAACTCATTTAAGCATAGCAAAATAACCACACCCACCCACATTTCTCACTCATTTAAACACAATAATCCCATAAATCTCTCTACTTTATCTTCCACAGCATGATCACAAAAAGTGCAAAAAAAAAAAAAAAATATTAAGCACATCATACAAACACAAAAACCGACCATCAACTTCAGGTAACCAGGCTTTGCACCCATGCGATCCACCCTTCCTGCAATCTACTTTAAAATAAATTTAAGGAAATTCCTACGAAAATTTCATAAGAGTTTTTTCTAAAAATTAACTTGCCACACGAAGAAAATTTACACACTTCCAACATCAACCTCCAAACCTCAACTCCAAATTATTGCAAAGATCACACAGCACTTCTAGAGGTTATATTAATTCAATTAAGTACTTAACATAATATCTCACCATTCATTTCAAAAATATATATTTCATCATTCATACATCAACATAAAATCAAATAATCACACTATTATAATCATCAATCTCATTATTTACATTATCAATATTTACAACTCCAATACTTCTTACAATAATATTATACATGCCATAATTTACACCCTACTACATGATTCTACTAAAAAACTATGCTTCTACTCTAATGGCCCTTCCTCCTAAGGAGGTTCAGCCTCTCTTGGTTCAAGGGAAAGCTAGTTCTTTCCTTCCCTTTTAAGCATTTTTCCATGCTTATTAATCAAGGAAAATCACATTAAAACATCCAATTTCTCATTCCCCAGCACA
>CANUEP010102926.1:0-19164 GCA_947857235.1 Jatropha podagrica
ATCAAATGGCAAGTACATTGAATCTAAAAAGGCCTTGACATGCTTATAAGGTTTCCCAATCATGTCACGGAGTTGGGAATAGACTTTGCCAGGGTAACGAGCACTGATTCCAGCAGCTTCTTCGCCAAGAAGACGGGTACCAGAATGGAATGCAACTAAACCTGGGGATTTCCTCTTTGACATCTCATTGATTGCAATGGAAATTGGGGATTGCCCTGGTTTCAGGTTCACGACAGCTACTTTTATCCATTCTGAGCCTAGATCTATGCTTACTACAGCTGAGTGTGAAGGGATTAAATTTAAAGAAAGCAAGGACACCAGTAAAACCAATTTGAATGGCAGTGACATCATCCTGATCAGTGTATTTTAATAAATAAACAATCCTTCTCTGTAAGACAAGCAAAGAAAAGAAAAACTAAGTTAAAAAGGCCTGAAATTACATTGTTATTCTACTATACATTAAAACTGCAAGCATAATCAGCTAAAATTAACTTTAAATGAACAATGGAGTTCTAAATAACTAGGTGGCACGGTAAATTAGATACAGAAGCAGTTAAAGTTGCCTCATCTAGTTCATGCAGCAAAAGCAAATGGGAGCATAATTTTCATCCTGCAAGCTGTGGTGTCATCAGTACAAAAGCAGGCAGGAGAGTCAACAAGAATAAACAATTACGCACTTGCTTACGAGTCTAGCATTCAAAATGTTGGCGTAGAAGACAGATTTGAATTAAAGTTTTCTTTGATGATCGCAAGTGGTGAAGAAAAGGAAAAATTTTATGATGGTGTTTAGTTGTGGAAAACTCTTTTCTGTTTTTCATTTCCATTATCCATGGAGATGGAAAATTTAGAAAAGAAAAAAGAAAATTAGATTCATTGGTAACAATAATTGGAAAACTATTTTCTATCCCCAGAAGATGGAAAATGTATTCAAATTACAACTTTTTTCCACATTTTTATTTTATTTTTCAATATGATTTATTATATATATTTTTTTATGTTATTTATTTTTTATCTTAAATTTTTATTTTAATTTTTCAAATTATTTTTTATTTTAATTAATGTTTTAAAAGAAAAAACTTGTTATTAAGCTATAAATAATTATTAAAAAAAACATAAAAAAAAATCCTATTGCTAAAAGCCAATTATGGAAAGAGGGAATAATAACAATTAGTGAAGTGAAATATCATTAGAGTAGTTGGTCAAATTACTAATTGATCTAATGATCAAATTTAAGTCCAGCAAATATGCTCTAGCATTTCAAGAATTTGCTCATATAATCAGTTAATCACTTAAGATTTTAAAAATAATCATCTTACTTTTGCTAATCTATTAGTGCTAATTAAAAAGTTTATTACAAATGATAAATATAATCATGGGAAAGCCCAAATTACAATTAAAATAATCAAATTAGTTTAGATGGCAGAAAATTACTCAGCTCATGTTTTAAGTGATCAAAGGGAATAAATTAGATTTGCCAAATTTATCACTATAACTTCTTAAATAAGATTAGCAAGATAACTACATAAAAAACACACTGCATTAAAATTTAGGAATGTAATAACAAGCCAATCTGAAAACAATCATAAGATATATACATAGCAACTGCAAGCATAGGCTGGAAATCTAACCACATTACCATCAACAACAAAAAGCATTCAAAATCTAATTATAATGGTTCGGGGATGTTTTGTCACGGTAATACTGAAATTACTATAGCTCTTACTTTACTTAGTATATAGTAAACCCACCCACTAATTTGTTGTTAGAAACCATGACCAATTAATATCACCTCTGCAACTATAATACTGCAATTACCATGAAACATAAAACAGAGTTCAGGCATCTTGAAGCTCACATAATGTAAATATAATCAAGTCAATCAATTCTCTGCAACTTCATCAAGCAATCCCTTTTCGCCCCTTTACTTTCCCTCCTTCATCGATCATTTCATCAAGTGAATCAATTGAATTGGTTTCAACAGATCACCAAACAAAATAAAAGGCAAATGCCACAGAAGACAAAAAGAGAAGTACAAATATGAAACAAACAGAAGGAAATAACTTCATCCAATGGCGAGACTGTCATTCACACTGCTAATCATCATCAAACTACAAAATTAATGTCAAAATTCAATCTCCAACAAAAACAGATTGATAACAAGAATTTAATAGCTATTTCCATCAACCTAAGCTGAGTGCTGGCTAGTTCAGAAAAGCACGAACAGCACCTCCACAAGATAAATTACCTTGTAAAAGTAAATTACACAGATAAAATTATCCGAATCCACTTCAGCTTAAAAAGCAGATTTCTACACCCAATATTTCATGTTACCTTTACCAGAATGTAATCACAAAGTATTGAATTCAAATACTGTAAAAGTTTAATTCTTACAAATGGGAACAAATCTAAAGTAAAAAAAAAAATATATTCAATTCAATTGGATATCATTTCTTGGCTCAATTGAATTATAATATTGTTTTATCTCAACTAATCAATTATCACAGCAGTTATAAGCCTTAATCATCATTTATTACGTTAACCAATACTCAATTATAGGAGCAATTACAACAAGCAGAAACAAATTTACAATAAAAAGGCTTAACCCAGTTCGAATTATCTATCACTTTAATCAATGAGCAATTAGAGCGTCACTATTGAACACCAATTAAAGAATTATTAATAATATTACAACTATTAGACACCAAAACAGGATTAGAAGGACCCAAATTGAGAAAGAACACGGATCTAGCAGCTATGAGCTTCTTTCGTTTGAATAAGCTAGGAAAAATCTAATTATGCAATGACTAATTTACAGTGGAAACTAAACCCTTAAAAAATTAAACAAACTAATGCAAAATATATATATATATCTCCACAGCAGAATTATAAAAAGTAAAAAATAAACGGAAAAAAAAAATGGAACCTGACTCGACAATGAACTAATTGTAAAGAACGCAACACAGGCAAGAAACAGGAACGGCAGAGGCAAATCTGGAGCTTTGTCGATGGTGGGAGGCGGGTTATAGGCCTGGCTTACGAGCAGCGTCGACAATTTACTGTAAATTAAATGTAAATTTTAGATACAAATTTGTCACCGCGTTTTCCATGAAAACGAAAATTTGAGGAAAATGGAAAATTTGGAAATGGAGAGCTTAGACAAGGGAGTAGGATTTAAAAAGAAAAAAGAAAATCAACCAACTTCGTAACTTCTCTAATCCACATAAAAAAAATGTATGCAGAGAAGCAGGATCTTAAACCACAAATAAAAGGAAAGGGTGCTGAAGTATACATATATAATCGCCGGTGTAGCGCAGGACAGTGCGCGAGCGAATGTTAAGTTAAGCAGCGACCATTAGAAGCCTGTGCTGTTCCAGTGAGATCGAGATTGGTGCTCATGCGCAGCAAAGAACCACCATATGATCAAATAGAAGGTTTTGGCGATGGAGGTGAAGAGCGAAGACGGAGAACGTAGAGAGATCGTTCAGAAGAAGTCTGATGAATATCGTAGAAAATTCAAGCCTACGTGGGATCGTGAGAGATCAAAGCCAATGAAATAATGCCACATGGATAAAGGTACACGTGGTGAGATCTGATACGTCTGCTTATGTTGTCGTGAATAGCATTCACGTAGCAGGGCTTTATTAATCTTCATTAATAACTTTTTACTAAATGAATAATAAAAATAAAATTAATTAGAATTATTTTAGACCAAAATGATATATAACTCGATATTTATATTCTAATGATACAATAACACCCTCTACAAAATATACTAATTTTTTCCTCATAAACCTTTATAAGCAAAGTAAAAGAATTAATGACTTGCAAAAGTAAATTAAATAATAAAATGTTAAATTTTGGATAGATTGTTGTAATATATAGTTATTTAGATGAAAATATTATCCTCATTAATATATATATATATATAGAAAACTATTAAACAATTTTTGAAAACTAAATATATATTAAAAGAATAAAAAAATTAAATCTAGGCAAAAGAAAATTTTAAAAGTAATAACTAATAATTATCTTTATATCTATTAATTAAAAATAAATGGGTCTGTAAATATATGTAATAGATTTTTTTTTTAAAAAAAAAAAAATCTACATGAACATTCAATTTGGATTACTAAAACAATTGAGATAAATATATGCTAAAATTATAAAATACAAACATAAATCGATCTCTACAAAAAAAAATAAATAAATAAATAGCAGAATGCATCAAATAACAAATAAATATGTTCAACGTAAATAATACATTTCTCTTATCGTATCAAACCACAGTTTTATCCAAACTGAAAGAGTTGTAATCTGTAGTGCTAAAATTTACATATGCTTCCATCCCTCTAAATTTTAACTAAAAGAAAAAAAATAATAATAAAGAGTGGTAGAAGATTGAGCCGAGAGAAGAGAGAGTCCAAGCTTCACTTCATGACTTGATTTTGAGAAATTTAGTTCTCCTTATATTTTCTCATCGGAAGTGCAAACTTTAGGGTTCACTCACTACATTTTCCTTTTGGGTTTTATAGATGATAATTTATTAATGGTAGAACATAATTATCTAATCCCTAACATTTAGCTAGAGTTCATAATTTAAATAACTTGTTATTGCAGATAATTTATGCAGTGATTTAAGAAAATATTAAGACCCAATCAAATCAAATTATAGTATAAATATAAAAAAGTTCAAAATTTGTAAAAAAAAAAAAAAGATACAAATATTGAATAGAGAGAGCACCTTGAACTTATTTTTTGCTTTGGGATTTTATATATATATATGGTCAAATACATAAATTTGCCTTTGAACTTTTAAAAAATAACTCAACGACACCCTCAACTTTGCGGTTACCAATTATACACTTTAAGTCTGTTTTTTTTAACCAGTTTTGCACCTGTTCATGTTGATAGACATGCATAAATCACACTAGCACTGACTGCGATAATTTAATGCAAAATGGGAGTCATTTTAATTTGCTTACACAAAGCGTAACGGTCTTAGTCCAACTTTAAATAGTCTCGTCATGCAACATGACAAACCAATACAAAATATTAAAAAAAATAAATAAAACTCTATCCTCATCCCCCTATGTTAACCCGACCTTTTATTGATCTACATTATAATACTGATATTTGCCATGTGTTCCACCTCTTAGCATTCATGGCCACGTCTTTCCATCAAACAAGCATCTTGCATGCATTTGTCTGAGGGTTTCATATAGCCAGTAACAAATACTTCCTTCCATTGACATTATATGCATTAGAGCTAGCCCATCAGATTATCCACCAAGAGCCAGCCTAGATTTGCTGCATATGACCCAAATCCGAATTCACTAATACAAGCTGAGGCTGTTTCAAGAGGATGAGTGGGTGGACCTTGGAGATAGTTGTTGTTAAAAGGATCGGTAATGGTGTCAGCCAAAAGAGTAGTCAGGTTCTAATTGCTATGCCAGGGGAAAATCACATGCCAGCTGCTTTATCAGTGGACAATCGCATACTAGCCACAAGAATCACAACTCTATATAGCCATATTTTGCAATCGAAATTATTTGACTTGATTTTAAATTTTTGATGGATTTTTTTTAATCAAAAATTGCAAACCACTCTCTTGAATCATATTTTGATTGCTCAACATGGAAATCAAATTGCATTAGACGTTGCAATTGAGATTCAGTCCAACGAAAGTATTACTTTTGTAAAAGAGATGTGTATTTTAGATGTTCTTATTGGAAAGTTCACATTCTTTTTCTCTCTACTGATTCTTATACTATTACTGTTTGTATTACAACAGATGTTCATTTCTTCTCTGTTGATTCTTTTCTCAATGAGGCAAGTACCTTATACCCTTGCTCAGTCTCTTTATTCTGCTCATTTTTCAGTTTATTTATTTTTGGTACAATGACTTAGTGTCTATTATAGGTGCTAAGCCATTTTTCTCTTGCACTCAAGTTATTGACATAGAGAGGAAGAGAAGAATTGCAAGCTGCTTTTCGGTAAAAAAAAAAAGAGTGAGAATAGTTGTAAAGTGAAAGAGAAAATTTTCATTAAGAGCCATGGACAAGTTTTGCATGGACAAAATTTTTCCATGTTGGCATTTATAAATCTAATTAAAGCTCCTTTAAGCAATTGTATCCATGCTCTACTATGCCAGCGTAGAAAAGTTAAGGACTGATGCAAAAAAATAGAATTGACGTGTATGATTAGTCCCCGACAAAGTTGGGGGTGCCGTAGGGTTATTTTGTGAAAGCTGAGGTGCAAATATATGTAGTTGGCCGATCATTAATTTACTACATTTAAATTATTTGTTTTGCTAATTAAACTGCACTAAAGCAGTATACTTGTTTTGCTAATTAAATTGCACTGAAGGAACCAAGTTGTTGGTTTCCCCTTATACTTGTTCTCAATGTTTTCCATGTGTTGTCTAAACTCATATACATAAGTAAATTTAGCAGCCATGCAAAATTTTTTTCTGAGCATAACTCTAGGAAATTATCTTTTAAGTTTCATAAGGAGAGATGTCGGTAGCAGAATTTATGACAAGCATTAGGTAAATGCATTCTAACTGCCTCAAGTAATTCCTAATCATGTATAAGAAACTAAATAAATTGAAATGTATAACATAGAAAATATCTAAATTCATTGCAACTAATTTACCAACTCCACACATATTAACAATACATAATATTCAAAAGATATGCTTTAATGAGAAAAAGTAAAAGTTTATGTCAAAAAACATACCTTCTATCAGTCTGACATGAATGTCTATGGTTTGTCCTCACCTCCACCTCCAATACATTGAAATAGGCAGTCAAGGAAGAAGCTCCAACTTACAGTGCATTCAGATTACACAATTGCAAATGCCAAGGTTAAAACACCTCTATTACCATCAACAAAAACAACACTTAAAAAGCATTCACCATATGGCCTCTTGAGATGTGCTCTATCTACTCCAGTGAAGGGCTTACACCCATTTAAAAATCCAAGTTTCATTGCTTCAAAGTAAATGAAAGTACTTCCAAATACAATTGGAATAGATTCTTAGTTCCTAGGCAAGGTCCAAATTTTATGAAAGTGTTCGGATTAGACCTTTACAAATTTGCTATATATTGATGGAGATTTGTGTAGCTGTTTTCATGTGAGCCTTTAATACCCCATTTTTTCATCAATTCGCTTTGCATTAACTCAAAACTCATGTTTGGGTCAACTGCCAATTGTTCGGCCAATTTCTGCTTCACCCACTTAGTCATAGCATTTGAATTTTTATTAACCAATAGGCCTTATGCAAGTGTGCTCAACTTGTAAGATCTTTACAACAAAAGTGGTCAACTCATGAGCCACACTAGCATGGGACTTAAAGGGATAGCCTTCAACCTTGCATTTAGCTGACTCTAACACTATCATCCTTTATTATTTTGACCAAATATCCTCCTCTAATTGCATAACCCCTCAAAGTAATTCTGTAATGCTCAACATCATAAAAACAATACCCTATCTTCAATTCAATAGGACCCTTTTGAGGTGTAACAAACAAATTCTCATTTAACTTCTTAAAAGGATCAGGTGCCCTCCTTCTTCTCCTTTTCTTCCTCGCTTCACTTACTTTATTTTCCTTCTCTTTATCAAACATAGAATCTTCCTTACCACAATCCACATCACTAAGTCCATCATTTGATTCATCATCTCCCATATCATGTTCAACTTCAGCCTGCATATGCTCTTCTTCAAGACCCATAACACTCAAAGAATCATCATCATCATCTTTACTTCTAGAAAATGCATAATCATCATCTTGAGAATCACTATTATCTGTGTCATCCTTTTCTACTTCAGGCTTGTTACTAGTATTTCTCTTCCTAAAACTATATTGCTTCCTTTAGATAGAAGCAATTTATGCACTCCTTGTAGCAGATGCACTTGCAGTCGATGATGTAGCAATAAGGGCACTTGTAGTAGGTGCTGTAGATCTTGACCTTCCTCTTCCTCATTTTTTTGAAGTTCGTTAACCACTTCAGCAAACTGTAGATCCTCATTGTTTGAAGTATCCCAAACATTACTCCCCCTTATAAATTGCCTTTGCCCATGGCTATTCCCATTTTTTGCCTCCTAAGTCACACAACTAGCTTCCACATTTTCAGACTGTACATTCTCACCTTCATTCTCAGAATTTTCAATTGTTACCCCACCAATATCAACTCTTCTATCAATTTCCTCAACCTGAGATTACACTTCAATATTTTGTGGATTAACACTGCCAATTTCAGCAATAGTATCAATAACTTCAACCTCAAAATCCACTTTATTATTGTGTGGATTTATAGCAACAAAATCAGCTACTTCTTCATATACTTCAACCCTAATATCCCTGCTGCTACTCCTTACATTAGCACCCACTTGACTTCTTAAATCAACCATAGCGGACTGAGTCATGGGCTCATACTCAATTACATTCTTAGGCTCATTCACACATTCAACTAGATGTTCTAATAAAATAGGACCAAAATTATCATCTTCCTCAATGAAAAACTCACTAGGCATTACAACACGAATGGGTCCCCGTGCATTGGTCACACGTAAAAACTCACTAATGTTGTGTCTTTGCACATCTCCAGCATAAATAACACATCGTCATCTCGCTCTATGTTCATATCACTTCCTAATGTGATATCAACATTCCCATGCTTGATTTTGTGTAGCTTACAAACTAAGGACAGAAGCGCAATGTTGCTAATCTTGTCAGGGTCTACATTCAGAATCGAACCATATCGACCTTCATAAAGAACCTCCAAATTGTACTATGGAGGAAGACTCATCGTGTAATTCTGAGGTGCAATTTATTTATAAATCAATGAAAGTACAATAATTTTGGTAATACAATTTCTTACCTATAAAAGAGTCCTAAATTCCCAAACTAACTACTAAAAGCAAAACATAAAACTAAAAACATGTAATTTTCTTTTACAAAAATTCAAATGGCAACGTGATCATGGTAAAGAAAGTCATCGAAACTTTTGAAGCATTTACTTGGAAATAAAAGCCTTCAACTTGCGATTACAGGAAAATGAGAAGTAACCAAAAGCCTTCTCTTCTTTTACACCAGTTCAGCAATGAATCAAAAGCTTTCTTCCATGAAAATTAAGAGAGCCCATGTGTTTGGAGAGTATTGTGTAAGAGAGACTTTTTGTTTTCCCTCCACAAAGAGAAAAGGAGTTTTACCCAATGCCTTAAAGGATATTATTGACTTTATACACTCTTCTAATGGCAAAATGGACTAGATTTGGATGGAAGGACGAAGTATTAAGATGGAATCAAATGTTGGAAACTATATAACCAATATACTAAAATATGAGGACGAGATAATTAATTTTATAAAACCTCAAGGACTTATTAATTATTTTCCCAATTCTAAATGATGTAGCTAGTCAACTTTTTTCTACATGTAGGTTCTACCAGATGACATGGTTGTACTTGCATAACCAGATCCTTGTGATATGATACAAGCAATTATTTACAATTTCTATTCTTCCAAGAATTGATCCACGAGTTATGCATGATTGTGTGAGTGAATAGAATTTTTATCTCCTCAATCCTTTTACAACTTATGCAATTGGCAAATTTTTATTTAGTGTTTACCATTGGATGAAGAAACTCTACAATTGGCATGACATTGCCAAAATGATAGAGATTGTACAAGACCGTGCTTTGAAATGCCCAATCAAAATCTTTTAGAACGACTCTCATAAAAAAAAGACGATTAAAATTGTCTCCTTAATTAAAAGAAATGTCTCCAATACTTATGGGGATAATATGCATCATCCCTTGTGAGCATCCTCTTAATGACCGTACCCTATCTATTCTATAGGAGACAATTTTTAATAAACCGTCTCTTTTTTGGTGGATAATAATTGTCCCTAGTTTAAGAGTCATACATTATCCTTCTAATTTTAGACAGTAATTATCCTTCCATACGGGATGTAAATCATCCCCAAATATGATGATAATAATTGTCCTTAGTATATATCCCCTTTATATAGGACGTTAGTTGTCCATAAAATTGATGATAATAATTTTCCTTAATATATGATATGTAAATTGTATCTCAAACATAACAGTTGTTCTCAAAACTTATAATAATACTTATGATTAGTACAGGAGACAGAAGTTATCCCCTCTTCCATATAGGACATCGGTTGTTACTAAAACTAACGGCAATACTGATCTTTCGTATTGAAGACATAAATTGTTTTTTATTATTAGCGTAACTGTTGTTTCCTAGTCCTAATTGAAATATGAGTAAAAATCATAATAAACTCAAATTGCCACATTTGTGTTTTATTATCGTAAAAGGGGACAATTTCTAATATTATCTCCTAATCTCAAGGGGTTACGATTTTTGAGGACGAATAATATTCATTGTTCCTAATTCTCATCCTCTTTTATATTTTTTTTATAGTGTCTCACGGTAAGAAACTGCGAGATCTTTTATTATTATGAGGATACTTATTTAGTACTAAGTACAGTTATAGAGTTACTGTGCTATCTTGTTGAGCTTTCTTCTTTAAGATTACTTTCATGACAAAAACCTCAAAGTATTTATATTTAGTATTTTTGTGATACAAACTTGGTATTTGAACTATATAATTGCTTGGAACCATGATAATGTCAATAATATATTATTGTCTTTGACACTTATACAATTGAACCATTGTGATCTTGAACTGGTAGTTAATGAAAAGTCAATTAAAAGTTCAAGAATTTTTAGACTTGAATGTTTATTTATTAACCTCTCATGTGGTTCTTGGGCAGGGAAGCTTTTCTGCTTGGTTATGATCATCGATTTTTTTACTATTGCATCTAGTGCAATTGTGGCAGGTAAACCTAATTCAAGGCTTTTCTACTTGGAAGATTATTATTTTTTATGTTATTGCCTTCTAGAGTAATTTTGTTCTAGATGCAAATTATTGATACTTTCTCTCTTCGTGTTTGTGTCTTGGATTTGTACACTAAATATTACTTTCTGTATCATATTTGAACCTTTATTTTTTCTTTTTTATTTTCACTTAGCCAGCAGAGAATAATGAAGTACAGGAATTCCCTGCTCTTAATCACCAAGATAGAGGGAGGTTATTGAATCTCAACAATGGCTAAAGCTCAAGATGATATATTTGAAGACTCAATTTTCTTGCATATCTTTTATCTGCAAGAAGAGGAAATGTTATCTTTGAAACATTGCATTTGTTATGTAATTGATATTAATCTGAAGAGTGAAGAAAGCTAAAACAAAGAATTATCAACCCAGTTTTTACCTTTGGAGAAGCTTATACCATCGAGCATTGGTTATAAGAAGTTAAGAACGAATATAATCCTCTGTTAGCATAGACTTAATTACAATAGTGATGTTTCAATTACCTCGAGGAATAGTTGTTATTGATGCAATGGATTATCCCATTCAAGAAAGTCAAAATGGGTCTGACACACGACGCGAATGCAATTTGTTTAGCACGCGAAAGAAATTGGATCACTCATTTATAACACGAATATAAACGTGTCATGTTACGGGTTTACATGTGGGTTAAGCGAATGACTCGTTTATTTAAAAGTAAAGAAGTAATTTTAGTATTAAATATAAATAATCCAACTATAAACTATTTAAACTTTATTGTTATGTTTTAGCCATAAATTTTGAAGAACCTATGCATCTTACGTATGAAAAATTATTTTTAAATATGATTTTAGTTAAATAGTTAAAATTTAAAAATATTATAAAAATGTTAAGTGGCTCATATATAAGTCAACACGATCCACTTAATCTATTTGTGATATTAAGTGGGTTGCACGTGTGTCATATTCGTATCGATAAATTTGACACGATTTTTAAATGGGTCAAGTTTGTATTGACACTAATCGCTCACATATTAGACAAACCCGTATCAAATTCAACACATCAACCCGTCTTAACACTCTTAATCTCATTCCTCTTAATTCGTTTAATAGTAGAAAATGGCTATTTTGTAGTAGGCACATGATTGTTGATTTTTGTTTTTCTTTTATGTTAAGCACCGGTGGATGGATTATGAATTACTGAGTATTCCAAACCCACTAGATTAGGATTTAATTTTACTCACATCAGGTCAATCTATTAAGGAGTAAAGCGCTTTTAGTAAATATTTACTTCATTTATGAAGTCCACTCCTTGATCTTATGGCGGAAAAATGACATATATATTAGCTAAGTGATTGTTGAATTTTATTATCATTTTCTTTGGAAGTGTGCGTGTCTGAAACTATAAGAAGTAATGAAACTGCCTTTCTTAGGAAAAAACAAGAAAAGAGAAATAAAGTAAAAACCTATTAAACAAAAATAACATGGTATGTAAGTTTCATTGACATTAGTTGATTTTTTCAGAAGAATTTAATTTTTGTTTTGGTAAAGTTTTTTATTAGTGAAAATTTTGGAAACTTGTAGAATAAATTTTACATAATCGTGAAAAGCAGTTTTGTGCTATTAATGAAAGCCTTCTTTCTCAATTACGACTTGTGGCAGATGGGTCATTCGTAAGACCGCCTCTTTCCACTATGTGCTTGTGAAACTGCGGATCACCTTTTTTTTATTGAGGCAATTCTTGGAGAATCGACTTCACAGCGATACCAATGGCGCCATCAACATCAAAGAATCCTGCAAACCAATTTGATTGAGCATATAGTGTAATAAGTTGATATCCAGTACTTGACAAACACGATTTAGTTGAAGTAGTCGTGCTGACCGTCAAATATAATCAAGCATTATTCTAATTTCAACAATTACAAAATTATATATGCTTATCTAAACATTATGAATATTTTTTTTAATTTAATCAAAATTTAAATAATAATCAAACAAAGTTATTTTAATATAAATTAGTAATTAAGAATAAAAGAAAAAGTCCTACTTAATTATCATAGCAATTTACAGCTTTCGACAAAAAACCAGTATTCAAATCATAGTTCCTCCATTGGTGTTCTCTGCAAAAGATAATTCCAACATGGCATTCTCCTTTATTTTAGAAAAGGGGAAGAAAAAAAAAACCGTAAGCATTGCTGCATGTTGAATTTTAAGTCCTAAAACTACTTAAAATCATAGCTAAATGTTTCATGCATAATTGATATGTTAATTGAATTGAAAGTTCCTATTGGATAGTATTTGGAATACAGAATATCAAAACTCCCAAAGAGATTAACTGGCATGCACGCCATTAACCACCTCTTAGTCTCATGGGTATAATCCTATAGTTAATAGAATTAATCAAAGGGGAGAAATCTACAGTTCTCCTGGCGCCTTCAATCTCAATGGTAATAAATTAAGCTGTTCTTAGAAAAAAATAGAAAAGAAAAAAAAAAAATACTATATGCTGCTATTCTCCACAGCTAAAATTTTGCAGCACTGCATCTCCCCTGTACTATTGGTCATGTCCATTCGGTTATAATCACAATTCATCACGAACCTCATTTTCTTCATTGAACTCTTCAGTCGACCTGCTTGAATCTACTGTTGATTTTTCAGTTTCAGCATTCTTCTCAGAAGTAGAATTAGAACTGGTTGAATTCTCACTGCTTGCCTTGGTTTCATTTTTCTTAGGCTTCTCAACTTTAGTTTTTGGCTTCGGAAATTTGTTAGCAGAAGCAACCTTGAAAATTAAAACACCAAAAACCATTCAAAACTGTCTTGTCGACGTAAAACTGAGGATATATTTGGTAAGATGTAATAGAATGTAAATATTAATATAATCAAATACATTTCTAGCATAAACAAAAACCATTCAATTAATATAACTTTACATTCCATTACCGCTTAACAAAATATAGCATAACAGAAAAATCCTATTTTCCAGAAATGCAGAAATAATTTAATACCTTATTTTGAAGATTAAACAACTTTTCGTATACTTCTTCAGATGTAAATGCTAGTTTGCTGAATGCCGAAATCCTGTTAAGAAGACAAGGCAGGGAAAAAAGAAAATGTTAAGTAACAATGAACAGCCTGGATTTAACTAATCCATTTAACATATGCACAAAAGTTCTCTATAGTCATGTCTTAAAATTGAAGGGAAGTGGAAACGTCTTACTTTTTCTGTTCAGCCTCCTTCTCATCCAGCCAACTCTTTAGCTTCTCAGCATCACTTAGAACCTACAAAAGCAAATATTGAAAATTTTAAACGTAAATCATATGACATTATTCAATAATTGACAGTTCAATGATAAGATCATAAAGAGGCAGAGTTGGTAAATATGTGAAAAGAACCTCATCTATTTTATTCTTTGGAAGCCAAGGTTTGTTCTTCTCCCGGCCCTGCACAATCAGCAGTGAGATAAAAAAGGGTCAATCATGTTTTCAAAACCTAACAACTGCCATGTAGAGAAGACAAGCAGTCGCAATAAAATGAAGCAAACTTCTATTCTATAAAAGGTTGAACAGGTAATAAGTGCATCTGCAACTGCTACTACAACTTGTATATACAACCAAAGACAATTCGCAAACAGTCAACAGCAAATTGCAGAAAAGTTGTCAAATGAAAGAACCACAAGCAGCAAACACATGATATCAATCAAAAACAGAGATTCTTTAACAAACACATGATACATGCAAGGGTCCAATGGAAAAACAATTCAAGCATCATATCAAAAACACATGATACATGGTCCAGTGGAAAAAGAATTCAGGCATCATCTTTGTTATATACTTCATGCTAATCATTTAAATTTTGATCTTAATGCTTCTGGATATACTGGTTCCGTTCAAGAGACCACTAGTACAAAAAAGGTATTTTGATTTTGTCAAAGCTTATTCCAGATTTCACATTTTTCATCAAACCATTCCAGCAATAACATAATACTTATCAATATATTAACTGTTGTAAGGGTGTGTTGTTTGAAAGGAAAGTTTTGGCACAGTCGCACTACAAAGTCTATTTCAGTTTTGGATGCTAGAACCACATCAATAGGATGCAGCATTGACTTTTCAAAGTAAAAGTATAGTTGTGCTAGGAAGAACATATACAAATACAGTCAGATGAGAATTACCCAAATTTAAAATATCGCGTATCACCTTAGACTTGTATTATCAATTTTTAACCCATAATAACTTATATTGGCTTCCCGTTAAACTGACGAACACAAAGCACAATCCAAGCCCTAGAAGGAATAAAGTTTTCCCCTAAACACCTGGTAATTTGTTTGAATTAAATCATTTGAACTTTCATTACCTGTTGCAGCTCTCCAAGGTATTTTAAAGCAAGTTGAGCTGCTGCTGGCCTTGCAGTAAGCTCTTTATACCTGCACAATGAATATTTGTCAGCTGGGACCTGGGGTTTAAATTACAGAATTGGAAACAGTAACAGAAACAAAAATTGAGTCATCAAATGGGCCAGAATCAAACTGAATCAGTATGAATCGGCCACTGCTGCTGTGAAATATTTTAAGACCATTCACTCAAAAATCAACAATGCACTCAAAGTTTGAAGAGAGAATTAATAAAAAAATAATAATAACGTAGATTAAAATTTTATGAAATAAACAGACAATTTTCATGTTTTGTCAACTGCTTTGGAGTAATTGGTCAATCACCTATAGAGAAACAGAAATGATGTAATGCTGCACTACAATCCCATTATGATACAGGATACACTAATGAACGGCTGATATTCAAGACCATGGCTGGAACACTGAATTTAATTACACAAGCTAATAATGTGATAATACAACTGGTAAGAAGAAGACATTCTCATCCTGTTGGACGTTTAGACCTTACTTAAATTAATTCATACCTGAAAAATATAGGGTCACCAATAGTTTTTAATGAATCTAGACGATCCTGAAACTCAGTGGCAGTAGCATCTTCACCATCAGTATATAACCACTCTTGTACCTGAAAAACCAAGATGTTAATTTTGCAAATGCAAGTCAAATGGCTACAACACAAACCATTTTGAATTTTCAGGTGCTAAAAATTTTCAATCCATAATGTGATGATATGAAAAGATAGACAACAGGTAAGACTTTTTAAAGGACAAAAATATGAATTAAACATAGAGTATCTAAATTATAATATTGCACTTTTTTTCCTGCTAAAAAAAAGTTTAAACATTTTCTCAGTTCAGGTATTTACATTTAATATGAAAAATTAGTAAAAGTATTCAAAATGAAAAACGTAATTTTTTAGATTGGTTACATTAGTGTGTGTGTGTACAGTTATGAATAATGTTTTTGAGGTTTTTGAATTAAAATATGATTTTTCTATTGCTACCAAGTGAATGCATTTTCCATCCTTTGTTGTCTAGTTTTCATTTTCCAAGAGAATTGTTTTCTTAGAAAACAGAAAATTGCTTTGCATAAGTAAACATACCCTTAGTTTAGCACTTATATCATAATTAAGTCAGAGTATTTATCAGACATAAATCTACCATGAGTGGGAGTTGCATTATGTGAAAGAGTGAAGAAGCAGAAAAGTTTGAAACAAACAATTAGCTTGATTAATTTCTCATACACGGTTTAAGGTATATATATAAACACAGAAATAGTTCTAAAAAAGGAAAACGATCTCCTAAGTATCTCCCAATTACGGCTGAGTATCATCATGCACAATTTATTCCTCAAGTTGGAGTGTACATGTCATATACTCTCAGCTTGTTACAAATGTATTCAATATAGGGACCTCTAAAAGACTTTGTAAGGATATCAGCTTATTGATCGTTTAAACTAACAAACGAGATAGAAATACATTCTGAATCAATCTTCTGTTTGATGAAGTGGCAATCTATCTATATATATTTTGTCTTTTTGTAAAACACTGGATTAAAGGCAATGTGAAATGCTGCTTGATTATCACAAATTAATTTTATCTGTTTAATTTCTCCATATTTCAATTCTTGAAGAAGTTGTTTTAGCCAAATAAGTTTACACGTAGCTAGTGTCATGGCTACATATTCTGCTTCTACACTTGATTTAGCTATAATAGTTTATTTTTTACTCTTCCAATATATCAAATTTTCTCCAATTAGAATATAATATCTTGAAATAGATCGTCGATCAGAGGGAGAACCTACTCAATCTGCATTAGAATATCTAACAATCTGTGAGTGACCCCTATCTTCGTACAACAAGCCTTGGCCAGGAGTTCCCTTGATATGCCTCAGAATACAAGTCACTGCGTCCCAATGGTTATCACATGGAAATTGAAGAAAATAGTAAGCCACGCTTGCTGCAAAAGATATGTCAGGTCGTGTGATTGTAAGATAGTTTAGCTTACCAACCAATTTGCGCTGTCCCAAGATCTTCTAATGACTCCCCTGTCCAGAAATAAATCTAACATTCGAGTCCATGGGAGTATCCACATGTTTACAATCTAGCATGCTAGTTTTTTCTAGTATATCTAGGGCATATTTCCTTTGGGAGATGAATATACCTGTCTTATATCAAGCTACTTTGATCCCTAGGAAAAACTTAAGATTTCCCAAGTTTTTAGTCTGAAAGTGGCTAAACATATGTTGTTTGAGCTGAGAAATCCCTTCATGATCATTACTTGTTACCATTATGTCATCAATATAGACCACTAGGTAAATACACTTTTCTATGATCTCCATGTATGTAAAATACTGAATGATCAACTTCACTCCGGTTCATCCCAAATTGTTTCACAATAGTACTAAATCTTCCAAACCATGCCCTAAGAGATTGCTTTAAACCATATAGAAATCGACATAAACAACACACTAAGCCAAGTTGAGGTCTTTATCAAGCTTGGAGATTTTTCTAATAAGATCAGAATGCATTTGTCGAGCTTCATGATGGAAGGAAGAGACTGAGTGATCATTCCTTTGTAAAGCTTGATTTATCTTGCCATCAATCCTTTTCAGATAGTGGTTTTGAGCGACAGCATTAGACGTTTGCCAATTTAGCACTTCTTCAGAGGGCGACAAAGGAGCAAGGTTGCCAGTTGGCAGAACTATAGTTTGTCTAAGATAAGGACTAGCAGTTACACGAGATTGAGCATCTCGGACAGTTTTCAAAGGGGGAAAGTCTTTTGGATGCATCATACAACAAGAAAGAGGAGTTGTAGATGTACCAGAGGATTTATAAGCTTCCAAGGAAGAAGAACAGAAAATTAGAGGAGGAGGACACTTGAGGAGTCCTTCTTCTGCAAGGATCTTAAAGCATCTTTTAAGATATTCATCTTGTCTCATGGTTTTGGCTTTGGGACCTTTCCAAGGAGAGTGCATCCAAGGGTCATCATTACCATTATCATCATAATGAAACTTGGTGGATGGGGGATTGCAAGGGCGTCTTTTCCTGCTGAGAGGCTGAGACTCCTTTTGAGTGATAGTGACCGAGGCATCTGTAAGCCAACCATCATTCTCATATTTGCAGGGGCAATCAGAGTCACACATGGAGGGATCAACATCCCAAAGGAAGTGACCATTATCTTTGGCAGAGTAGATTTCTTTACCAGTAGAAGCAAAGCTATGGATAGGGGCGTTCAAAGGTTTATTTTTGACTGGTTGAATCATAGAGACAGAGTGTCGTGGTTCAGAACTAGACAGGAGAAAGGAAACTCTAGCAGATTTATCCAGTTGTTTGACAAAAATGAGATCCTTTTGTTGGACAGGTTGAGGGTACTAGTGCAACTTCAGTAATATATGCTAAATATAAAGAAAATGAATCTAAGCCTATAATCCAGACTACAGTAAAACCTAGGCATTCAACCTCAGATATACCAGAACAATATCTTAATACATAATTCAAGCATCCAAGAAATCTTTGGAGTTGTGTTTTATTAGTAATTTCATCTGGAAATTTTTCTCCAAATGTCATAGTCCTTTCTATAGGTTAAATTATTCCCTGTTCTATATAATGTCCTGGAAATCTTATTTTAGTTTTAATTAGATCCATTTTAGTTTGACTTAATGCTAGACCATTTTTCTTTATAATCATACAAAATGTCTTTAAATGTTTGAAGTGTTCCTCAATGGTTTGACTAAATATTAACACATCTTCTATATAAACTATACAAAATTTTGAATATGGATTAAATATGTCATTCATTATTCTTTGAAATTCTGATGGTGCATTCTTTAATCCAAAGGGCATTACATTCCATTCATATTGTCCAAACGGGACTGTAAATGCTGTTTTATAT
>CANUEP010102991.1:0-10491 GCA_947857235.1 Jatropha podagrica
GGTTTTTGGTGGGGTTCCAATTTTTTTTGCCCCAACCCAAAAAATTCAAACCGTACGCCCTTGGGTGGTAATATTTTTTTTTTTTTTTTTTTTTTTTTTTTTTTTTTTTTTTTTATAAAAAAAAAAAAGAAAGAAAAACAAATCATACTCAAGACGATAGAAGTTTTCTTCCTTTCCCCCAACGACAGGAACCCTTACCAGGTATTGAAAATTGTATGGCGATGGCGGTGAAATTCAGTCGTTGGACAGATTCAAACACGAGAGGACATCAGACAAGAACTTACGAAATTTACGTCCACAGCATTCAACACTAAAGTTCGTGTCCAAAATTCGGATGCGGCAGTTCTAATCAGCATAATTTTGTTGAATATGATCATAACATTAAAAATTCGGAACTAAGGACTAAATTCACAATTAATGATCTGTGAAATGCAATTAGAATTTTGAATTTGCGGCTTACTTTCTTTTTTTTTTCTCCATCAAAAAGCAATCAATAAGTTGATCCATTCAACAAAAACAAGATTAAGGTCTGATTATACATCAACATGCACAAACGAAAGCGGGGAGAGAACTAATTCAAGAAGACTATACTAGATGCAACACTAAATATTTTCAAATTCACAAAACACCTCGCGCCATACGAGATAGCATTTCGTTTCAACCACCTGTCCTTATGATCACACAACATTACTTCCCAACCCTCCCTCTGAGCTTCACACCAAGCACTTTCTCCATCTTCGCCAAAATAGCCTGGTTGGGAACCGCCTTGCCGTTCTCATACTCCTGAACCACTTTAGGCTGCTCGTTGATTAACTTTGCCAGCTCTGATTGGCTCATCTTCTTCTCCAGCCGTGCCTTTTGGATAGCTTGCCTTACCTCCGGTGACACCCTGTCCAGCGCCGCAGGTTCCGTTCCTTCGTCCAACTTTCTAGCGTTCACCACCGGGGCTGCTTTCTTGTTCGAGCCGCCCTCGGATTTCTTGATGGTCTGGACTGGCACGCCTGATCGAAGAGCCTGGTTCACCGCCTTCGGGTCGCGCAGGTCTTGGGCCTTTGCCTTTGACTTGCGCAGCACCACAGGCTCCCAATCCTGAGCGATCGCTCCTGTCGTTCTGCTAGGCATCCTCTTTCAAAGACGAGACAAAAAGAACAGAGATATTGAACTGCGAAACACTCAACTTGATCGAATACAACAATTTATTCGACGAACGATGGTGAAGGGAGTGCTTTTATAGGAATCTTGTTATCTCGAAAGTTCTTCCTTGCGGCCCTGGGTAATCGTTACCGTTACTTTTATCCGGAAGGTTCGAGGGAAAATCTGTTTGCCTTGTGCCTCCGTGGTAGATATTTATTGGGTTGAATTGTTGACTAGGACTCTAAAAACATTGGCTAATCGTAGTAATAGTAGTCTCCGTCCGGGTGATAAGCAGGCAAAAAAACTGCCTGCCCCAGGCCCACGGGGCCTGCGCAAGGCCTTTAAGAAACAAAACTACCCTCGTCTGTCAATTGATGACGTGGTAGTGTGTATTCGGAGGAACGCTGATCTGGACGACAAATGCTCTTGGTTTTGCCAGGTCATCAATGAGGAGAATGCACAATTGACGGATACGAAATCGAACGCATTAACTGCTGCTGTATTGATCGGACGGCCCTGATGAACGCATAGTTAAAAGTGAAAATTCCGTGTTTACAATCCGGCGCCAGTACGCCGCTGAAAAATTGGAAACAGAACAGCCTATTTCGCGCCAATATTTCACTTCGTAAGTTTCTCTCTATATGCCACATTCACATCTCTCTCGCACATACGCACACATCTTGTTTGAGGGATCAGATGATGCAGCGCCAGAAATCGATACTCTCGTTCTTTCAGAAACCCTCGCCGGCGAGTCAGAAAACCGACAGCGGAGGCACAGTCAATGAGCGGAAAGCTCTTCATTTTTCGTCAAAGCAGGAGAAGCAAAAGGTCGTCGCTCCCGGAAATCCTGACTCTCATGGTTCAGTGGACTCGTCTCTGGAAGTTCGGGGAACTGATACCCCGCCGGAGAAGGTGCCACGCCAGGTTCTCCCTGGGAGCTACAGTGTGAATGAGAGCACCACTGGGTCTTCTCTTTTCTCGAGCATTATGCATAAGTTCGTGAAGGCCGATAACAAAGAAAAGCCTCACGAGAGGTATCTTCTGTTGTTCCCTAGTAATTTTGAATTTGTGGTCTATTTCATTATTAAATCTAAAGAATCTGAGTCAAATGTTCAGTTACGAAATTAATTTTGATGCTAGAATATCTACTCGGCTATTTTTTAATGAAGCACTGTTCAAAAAAAATTTGTTCAGTTAGCTTAGCGAATTCAGTACAGGCGTAATTTGTGGAGTCTGCAAGCTCTGTCCCTGAGGGTTCTCTTTTACATAATCACATGCGCGATTTTGATAGGATGAGCACTTGAGCACAAATAAACAGATTAATTACCTGCGTCAAGTCCCAGGACTCGAGTTTTAGAAACTTTCTATCACTCCTTTAAATTGTGACGATGAATCATCCTTGAAGTGTTATTTTCTACCATTTCTTCCCTGCCCCTGACGATTTTACTATCTGGTATCATTTAAATCTTAAATTTGAAAGGTAATAATTGTTGACCATTAATTATAATGATGTGTGTGTATAGCACATATAATTTGCTTCCATTCTGCTAGCATGTTCTGGCGCCTAAATTGATATCATATGTACATTTAACTACATGCTTCTGATTTCTGTAGTAGTTGAAATGCTCAGCATCTATATGTAGTAAGTGTAAAAATATTGCAGGGTCCAGGTTCATCATCCTTCCAGTGATATTTGCTCAGTGTCTGGTAGATTCATTGATACAGAAGGGTGGTCCAAACAAGGAACAGATGTGCTACATCTTGAAAAGAATAATGCTTACAGTTCTAGTGGGATGGTTGATCATGGAGATGTCTTGCTGCTTAAAAGCAGCAATGATGTTCCTGGGCCAGAGACACCAGGAGTACAGTCTCTAGTTCCTCGTTTGAAACGAATTCAAGATGATAGTTCTAAGTTTGATGATAGGAGTGATTGTTCCTTGTTAAATGCTAGCAAAAGAATGAGAATTCTTCTGGATGCAACAGCCTCAAGCAAGAACCAAGGTGTAATATCTGATTCTACTAGCAAATTTGAGTGGCTTGACCCTCTGAGAATTAGGGATGCTAATGGAAGAAGGCCAAGTGATCCTCTTTATGACAAAAAGACACTTTATATTCCTCCTGATACATTGAAGAAAATGTCAGCATCTCAAAAACAATACTGGAGTATCAAATCTCAATACATGGACATTCTTCTTTTCTTTAAAGTGGTCAGTAAATATAGATTCCATTTTGAAATTTATTTGTAAATTTTTTTTTGAAATTACTGATTTCAATTTGTGAATGTACATTAGTTTAGAGAATCCCTGCCCACTAAATGTCATTTTTCTTAGAAAAATTCTATGCCGAAATGTACTAGCCTGATATAAATCACACAACAAACCATATGCATCACAATCAAAACAATTCAATAGGAAAGAGAAGAGGAATTGCTTCTCTGAAGGGCAACATAAAGAGTCCTTATTGCTTTGACTTTTACCTGAGGTTTTAGGTAGACTCCATGCAATCATTCCGTTAGGTGAGATTTAGGTCTGCAAAATGTCTCAGTGCACTCAAATGATGAATGAACATATTTGTTTGTTTTTTTTTAACTCTGAATGATGACTCCCGATCAAATACAGGGAAAATTCTATGAGCTTTATGAATTGGATGCTGAAATTGGCCACAAGGAGCTGGATTGGAAAATGACATTGAGTGGTGTGGGAAAATGTCGGCAGGTGATTTCTAGATGAAATTTTCGTTTCCTAAAACCTCTTCTGTGTGATGGTAATCAACTCTACTGTGTCTGAAGCTTTTTTGCTTAATGATTTCTCCCTTCGTGAACAGGTTGGTATTTCTGAGAGTGGGATTGATGATGCTGTTGAAAAGCTGGTTTCCCGTGGGTAAGGGAATGGTTACCTTTTAGCTTAAACATAAATGCTCTTTGCCTTCTTTTCTGATTGCAATGCATTTATACTGAGTCGTGAATAGAAACAACTTGTTTCATTATTCACAATCATATGAGCTAAAACTCGTTTCACATGTGGCAATCCTACAAAACAATAATCCATAAGTGAGCATTTGTGCTGGGTTACTTTGTTTCATGGCAAAAATTCAGTGTTTTGTGTGCAAGAAATGCTGCAGAAAAGAGAAAGGAAAAGGGGAAGGACACATCAACTTGTTCTAATAAATTTTTCCCTTGGCCCTAAATTGAATGAAGAGATGAAATAAGATTTATTTACCCCTCTCTTAGCAGTTGGGTGAGACTTATTTTGAGTTACACATTTATTGTCTGCTTTCCTGGTTTAAACCAACTACAATTCACTTATTGCTTCTATTTATTTCATGAAGATATAAAGTTGGACGAATAGAGCAATTGGAAACATCTGATCAAGCAAAAGCTAGGGGTGCAAATTCCGTAAGTGTGCCATGCTGCTTTAGAGAAGACAAGTCCAATGGATTCTCTTTTCTTTTATTTGTCCCTAAATGACTATGAAGATGTCATTTTTGCTTTTATTCTCAACTCTTAGGTCATTTAGGCTTTATTTATTCATGTGAGACTGAAATTAGTTGGATATAAGAACCATTAAAGGTATGTTCTCCACAAATGGAGAGGAAAAGGAAAGAATGAGAAATGATAACCACATATTAATATTTGGTTACATATGGCATCTCTATGATAAGTTTTCTCTAAAGGCTTCATCTGAATTTCTCATTTGTTTATCTTCAGTCTATCTGGAATACTCGTGGAAAGATTGTTGAACTCTTTTTATTTATTTAATATGTTCAAGTTTAACATTCAAATTCTTTTTCAATGTATTTTGCACAAATAACTTGAACTCAGTTTGTGGTAGTATTTTAAGATACAGTTTTCTATATGTTATTATTTCTCTAGTTCTTTGAATTCTCATTATCATTTTTGATATCATGCTCTATGATTCTTTACTATGTCATTGCTTGTCTAACTGCCAGACTATCATCAATGTTGTTTTAGGTAATCCCGAGAAAATTAGTCCAAGTTGTCACACCATCGACTGCAACAGATGGTAATATTGGGCCTGATGCAGTCCATCTTCTTGCAATAAAAGAGGTTCCTAGTGCTCCATTTTTTACTTTGATAATACAATTGCAACATAATATTTCTTGCACTGGATTTTATTATGCAGCTGCATGTGCTTGATAGTTTTCTTCCTACAGAAATTCACAAATAGTTTATCCTTTTCATCTTCTCAGATGCTCTTGATTAACACCATGTTCTCTTCCTCCATTTCTAAAAATTCTCTTGACTTTCACCAATATGACCTTATTCTGTGGTATCATCAATTAATTGCTGGAGTTCTTGATTTTGCAAAACTTGTCATTTTTTCCCATAAAATAAAAAAGGAACTCCTGAAATATAATTAAATTGCTTTTCTCTGTTATTGTCATCTTCACTGTGTTATTTACCTTTCTGTACGTATCATACACGGGTGATACTAGTTGACTTTACTGTCTATTCTTAGCTGTAATAAACTAAACTTCTGCTTGAAAAGTTAATTTCTTTGTTGATACTCACCTGGGTTTTATCTTTTTCTAAAAAATTTGTTCAGATGTCTAATCTTTTTGTTCCATTGGGTATTAGGGAAATTATGGGCCGGATAATGGGGCAACTTCTTATGGATTCGCTTTTGTTGATTGTGCTGCTCTAAAATTTTGGGTTGGATCAATCAATGATGATACTTCATATGCTGCTTTGGGAGCATTATTGATGCAGGTACATGTTATTTTTGGTTGCTCATGTAAACAAGTTCTATCTTTATTCTGTATGATATCAAATTATAATTCTCTCGTTGGAATTTGATTTTGCAGGTGTCACCCAAAGAAGTCATTTATGAAAGCGGAGGTGGAATATTTGTTTTCTTTTCTGTTGGATTTGGTAAAATTTTTTGATGTTTCTAAAGCATCAGGATTATGTGTTTCAGGGATGTCCAAAGAGGCTCAGAAAGCACTCAGAAAATATTCATTAGCTGGTGAGTTCAGATGGTATAGAAGTGCACAAATGAACACGTACATGATAAATTGTTTTCATGCTGCTATAAAACATGCCTGACATTCTCTTTATTCAAAGAGGATATTTCTTGCAATATGTTTCTTCCCAAATTAAAAGGAAAGACTTTTGAACCTTGCTTTTGCAAGAACAGGTGTGATTATTTTATGTATGTGTTTTTGTGTGTGTGTGTGTGTGTGTGTGTGTGTGTGTGTGTGTATATGTATTCATGTCGGTTAAGATGAGTAGCAGGAATGTGTAATTTTTTTTTCCCTTGCAGGTTCAGCACTGCAGTTGACTCCAGTTCAGTCCACCACTGATTTTCTACATGCTTCTGAAGTTAGAAACTTGATTCAGTCCAAGGGTTACTTCAGTGGGTCTTCTAACCCATGGAATAATGTAATCGACAGTGTATTGCACCATGATATAGCTCTATGTGCCGTTGGTGGACTTGTTGGTCATTTGTCCAGGTTAATGGTATGCTCATCTTTCATCCTTTTCTCAACACTCCTCGCTCCCTCTTGTAGTTTTTGAAATTGCCTGCAATTCGTGTGTTGCTTATGATTGTTGCTTCTGTCCCGTACAGTTGGATGATGTTCTACGGAGTGGAGATATTCAACCCTACCAAGTATATAGAGGTTGCCTTCGAATGGATGGACAAACATTGACTAATCTTGAAATTTTTAACAATAATGCTGATGGTGGCTTATCAGGCAAGTATTCTTACCTCTCATCTCCGTCGAAATAATATAATTGGCTCTTACTTTGGACTGTTAATTAAATTTCAAAAAGTTCTATAATGTTTTCAGGTACATTGTTTAACCATCTTGATAACTGTGTGACATCATCTGGGAAGCGGCTTTTAAGGACGTGGATCTGCCATCCACTGAAATGTGTTAAAGGCATTAATGATAGACTTAATGTAGTTCAAGAGCTAATTAATAGATCAGAAATGATGTTAGTTATTGCACAATATTTACGCAAGCTTCCAGACATAGAAAGGATGCTTGGACGAGTAAAGGCGAGCTTTCAAGCATCAGCTTCTCTTGCATTACCTTTAATCGGCAAAAAAATGTTGAAACAGCGAGTAAGTTATCTACTTTTTGTCGTGTATTTTCGTATTGAATGTATTTTAAGAGAATATGCAAAATGTCACACTTGTTTTGATCCTTGTCTGAATTATGTTTAAAATCCATGCGTTGCTTTCTGAACTTGCTCTTTTCTCTGAAATGTATAACATCATGATCAACGAGGTCTCCTCTAGTCTTCATTCTTCTGTGCAAGGGCAACATGAAAGTTTGTGTAGGCATTGTTGCTTTGGCATTTACTTGGAATTCAAATTCATAATATGATATTAGAAGTATAAAATGGATTCTGTGCACAACTTATTACTCACAAGAATTTCAGCAAGTTTGCCATTAACTAAACATGCATGCTTTCGTTGTCCGCTAGTGGACAAAGAACCATCATAAGGGGCTTCAGCAGCTTTGTGATTATTTGGCTGACAATGTCAATGAGACACTGATTCTTATTTCATCCTTCAGTTTACATTTTTTTATTTTCTAATGACTCTTTTCAGACCTATGCACTCTTACTGAAACTGCTTGCAATAAATTGTTTATTTTGGTGAAAAAAAATTAAAAATAAAAAGTGATCTTTCTACTAGATTAGAAATTCAAATTTTATATCACATCTTTTGTGCTTTTATATGGGTAGGTGAAAGTCTTTGGATGTTTGGTGAAAGGACTTCGGACTGGAATGGATTTGTTATTGCTATTACAGATGGAAAGCCAAATAATGTTATTATTGTTAAAAAATTTTAAACTTCCAGAGTTAAATGGAAGTGCTGGGCTTGGCAAGTTCCTTGCCCAATTCGAAGCTGCAGTAGACAGTGAGTTCCCCGATTACCAGGTCTTGTTCTTTATTCTTATGCTCATGTCTACATGGAGCAATTTAGTTATATTCTAATGTATACGCATTGTTCTGTTGCATAATCAATAATTTTTCAACTGCTTCTATCCTTATACTGACATGACATTTGATAATAGAACCATGATGTAACGGATTCAGAGGCTGAAACACTGTCAGTGCTGATCGAGTTGTTCATTGAGAAAGCTACACAATGGTCTGAAATCGTCCATGCTATCAATTGTATTGATGTTCTACGATCTTTTGCTGTGACAGCAAGCATGTCATCTGGAGCTATGTCTAGGCCTGTTATTTTGTCTGACTCAAAAAGCACTACCTTCAGCCAGGAGGCTACTGGGCCTGTGCTCAAAATTAAAGGCCTGTGGCATCCATTTGCTCTTGGAGAGAATGGAGGGCTGCCTGTCCCAAATGACTTGAACCTTGGTGAAGATCGAGGTAGCTACCATCCTCCCACTTTGCTGCTGACTGGGCCAAATATGGGTGGCAAATCAACGCTTCTGCGTGCCACATGCCTAGCTGTTATACTGGCACAGGTATGTGTTGATATCTAAAAGTTAAATTTAAAGGTTCAAACACAGTAGAAATAATTATTTTAGTCTTGGATTATTAAAAATTTTTTTCATTATCAATTTGATTCCTACCTTATTTTTTGTCACTTTGCAGCTTGGTTGTTTTGTTCCCAGTGAGATGTGTGTTCTCTCACTTGTTGATGTCATTTTCACACGGCTTGGTGCCACTGATCGAATTATGACAGGCGAAAGTAAGTTCTAACAACGTTACAATTTATTGGTTTCACTGGATGCTTGCTTATCTTTTTGGCATGCAAATTCGCCATGGCTGCACTTGGACTGTGAATGCTTCTTATTGCAGAAATTTCCCTTTCAGATTAAATCTATTGCAAAACATGACTGCATACAAAACAAGCAGATCTATAAATGAGTACTACAGTTTGCTTTCTCAAGTTTTAGTTTGACCGAGGAAACATATATTTTGCAGGTACATTCTACATCGAGTGCACAGAAACAGCTTCAGTTCTTCAAAATGCGACTCAAGATTCTCTTGTTATTCTTGATGAACTAGGTCGAGGAACAAGCACTTTTGATGGATATGCCATCGCATATGCAGTAAGATTTTGCCTTTTCTCTTGTTGAAAAGCTTTTGAAGCAGCATACAGGCATATTGAATTAATCGAACATGTATGTATCAATTTGTGTATGCATTTTTATTTTGATAAGGATTAAAGGGTCCCAAATATTTGTCCAGGTGTTTCGCCATCTTGTTGAGAAGGTAAACTGCCGATTGCTTTTTGCAACACACTACCATCCGCTCACAAAAGAATTTGCGTCTCATCCACATGTGACACTGCAACACATGGCCTGTGCTTTTAAGCCAAAATCTGAAAGCTATTCTAAAGGTGACGAGGAGCTGGTTTTCCTGTACCGGCTAGCCTCTGGAGCATGCCCCGAGAGTTACGGATTACAAGTGGCTGCCATGGCTGGAATCCCGGAAAAGGTGGTGGAAGCTGCTTCAAAGGCTGGTCAAATAATGAAAAAATCAATTGGAGAAAATTTCAAGTCATGTGAAAAAAGAACCGAGTTCTCAAGTCTCCATGAAGACTGGTTGAAGACTCTACTAAATGCTTCACAAATTGAAGATTGTAATATCCACAACGATGACGATGATGTTTATGACACGTTATTTTGCTTGTGGCATGAATTGAAGAACTCATATCGATCGTATAACTGAGAGAGGATGTTATTTGAATATTGCCTTTAAAACCCTAATTATTGAGAGGAGATTGGTATTCGTTCAATTTCGGGATTATAAACTTGATAAAACAAGAATCGATGCATTAATTTGGCTTTGTAGTGCTAGATGATCCAGTCTTATCTGGGATGAGATGAGAGAAGGAAATGATCTGGCTGGTTTCCTGAGGGTCTTTGTACAGAAGAGGTATCCTTTCTTCTTCTTGATTGGATTTTAAACTATATTATATAATAATAAAAACCCACCTTGTTCATATTTACAATTGTACCATTTTTTCAGATGATAAAATAAAATTTGCATAAAGAGCTTGTATATATTACGGAGTTCTATTGCTTTCTTTGCATTTCTTAACTGAACTCAGTAAAATCAGCAGATATAAATGGTAGAAATTTTCAAATGCTTAACGTTAACCATAAAAATTCAAAATTAATACAAATTAAAGGAAAAATCAATTCAAATAACCTCTTATTTAACACGTAATCCGGCACTGTTTCTCTTGGCCCTGCCCTGCCCTGCCCACTCCACTCACTGCCACCCCTTTCTTTCTCAGAGTACGATCCTCAGACCAACTTTAGCGAACGAACTAACCAAAGAAGAAAAAAAAAAAAAAAAAAAAAAAAAAAAAAAAAAAAAAAAAAAAAAAAAAAAAAAGGTTTTTT
>CANUEP010103019.1:0-66583 GCA_947857235.1 Jatropha podagrica
AAAGATCTCCTAATATCCTTCTAATATATGCACAATCTACCCCAATAATTACAAGATTCTATCATAATATCTCCTAAAGATCTCATAGTATCTTTCTAATATATGCACAATCTACCCCAATAATTATAAGATTCTAACACAAGAAATGGTCGTGATGGAATATTCCAATATACTTTTAGGAATTGAGGCAAACAGCCACAGTAATTCAATATCTCATAATTCAGGGACAAAAACAGAAATGCGTGGAGTGAACAATCAACCACCAGAGTTAAGGCTAAGTGGTTAAGACATCGACTTGTAAAATGAAAGCAACACACTCTTATGCTTTATTAGGCTTTTAGAGATCATGCAGCATGCATTAACATACAAACATAGCGAGACGGCAGCAGGCAAGAAGAATGTAGAAGAATAGATGAAGTGAAGTGAAGTTTGACCAATTTTAGTGCTATCAACCACCTCTAACTCAACACATAAGCTGGAAATCAGACCAGTGCTTCTATGAATACGACTAAATAATAAGATTAATAGCTAATTCACACCTTTTTCTTACATTGCATTTGAGACTTGATATCCTTGAAACGTGCTGTATGGAAAATACATCCTCATTCAAATACACGTCTTTTTTTAATGATCTAGAAAATCCATACAACCATGCGCAATTGCAAGGCTATGTATTGAAGTAGAGATTCCACTGGATAATTGCAAGTTGGCATCACCTCTTGTTGCTGATTTTTTTTTTTTTTTTACCCAACAGAAAAGTGATCGAGATTCTACCAAACCTAGTTTTTGAAGGATCTTGCCACTATCTAACTGGAAAGTAGCACAAATCATGACCACATACCAAATGAAAAAATGCAGAAATCTTCAAAATTCCATGCTAACTATCCATCCCTCTCATTCAATTGGGAAACTAAACCAACAAGTTGCAATACAGATGCTACCAATAGTCGAACCTTCACACCAATTTGCAAGCAACTTTCAAAAACGTTATTTAAAAAAAATTGAAGATCATGCAAGAAAAATGAACAGTTGAACCGAGCATTCCGTCAAATAAAATAAAAGGAGAGAGAATTCAATTATACATCCATATAATCTCCAAAACTTTGTACCTAATTGTAATATAAGAATGCGCACAGTCTGACAGTGATAAGGAATTCAAAACATAGAAATCCAAATTGAAGAAACTGAATCCTAATCAACTTTAAAAAAATAAAATTAATAAATAAACAGTCTCAACATAACAAGAACAATCCGACCTACCTCGTCTTCGGCATTGCAGTGATTCTTATATATAGCGCGAAAGAGGTGATACCTCCGAAGCAACGGCTTAATATCTCCGCCAGTTGTGGCAAAAGTCAAGGCGGCGCAGTGGAGACCATCGAGCTCAGACCTAATAGCTTTATGGAAGAAAAGAAATATAAGAATTGGAGATTTAAGAGCCGAGTTCTTAACGCAAGCTTTTGAAGGCGTAGAAGGATCGATTGGGTTAACTGGCCCCGCCATTACCGCTACACCGCCCGCTCCTCCGTCTACGCCTGCAAATGGCGTCCCCATTATACAAAATCTAAGCTAAAAAAACCTCGAAATGATAGCAGATTCAGAAACTTCTTAAAGAAAAATCCCTAACAGTGATCTATCTTCAAATTCCCATTTTCATGTTGAAAAGTGTCTAAATACAGATATACACAATAATATGTATTCATTGCTTTTGTCGTCGTTTCTCTCTCTAAAAACAAGGACAAAGAATTAAGTAGCAGCCCAAAGAACAAGAAGATTAGAGAGAGAAAGAGCAAGGAGAGGCGTTTTATAGTTAAATCCACGCGGCATCAATGGCTTGTCCTGTTTCCACCATTACCATTACCAGTTTAACGTTCTCTAAGTTTTTTTTTTTAATTTCAATATTTTTTTTTAATTACTACAATTTATTCTTACTAATAATACTAATTTAGAATGTACATGAATCAAAATGATTCAAGATTAAAGAGATAAAGAAATGTGTTCTTTTTCTTTAAGCTAATTAAGTGTGGTCAGCAAGTTAAAACATGATTTTATTACATGGCTGATAATATTATTTCGGCTATTAAATTTTATTTTATTTTTAAATTATAAATTATAATTGATAAATTGGACGTGAATGCACTGAATTTAAAAATGGGTCATCAATTAAAAATTTAGAAAAAAAAAAGAAAGAAAGACTACGTAACGTTCTATGGATCACAGGAATATACGTCAGTCATTATCGCGTAGTAGTGTTTGCAGGTTCGGTTTCAAATGATTCATGAACATAGTAGAGTTTGAGAATTAATTCCAATTAATTCTTTAATGCCTGGTTGTTGTGCCCTTTGATTAGTCACATATGGGTTTTGACTTTGTTTTTATTTAATTTGATTTGTTGCTGGAATTTGACCTTTCAATATATTATAATTACATTTTTAACTTAACAATTGGCATTGGCTAAAAAATTAAATCAAGAAGGTTGAGTTCATGTGCAATTCATACATGTTTTTACAGATCAGGCATTTGAATGATGATTCTTTTTTAAAGGAATAAAATATTATATTAAAACAAAAAAAAATATAATATAATTGCGTATTTACTGTATTCTATCGTTCTGTTTAATAAAAATAATTCAAAAAATTAAAATTTATAGGGTAAAATCAACTAAATAATCAAAATCTATTAAAATTTAGAAATACTTTAGAAATACAATTTAACAGTTCAACAGTTCAGAAATGAAATTGAAAAAATATAAATTTCTTTCTTTTAAAATTTATCGATTTCATAGATTATAGATTATTTAAAAAAAATCTAACCTGACTTGACATTCGGAGAACACGCGGTGGAGGATAACAGATGTGCCATGTGAGATAAGAAAGCCATTGATAGCGGTGTGTCAAAGGACAAGAACCGTGCACACGTATGGGCAACACGGGAAAATCAGCCTCCGGCACGGACAGTAGCGGGACCTTTGGCTTTTGTGCTTGTCACGAAGTCCACGTAAGCTTCCACGAATTGTGGGTGAACAGAAACAGGTGATGACGTGGAGTTGGTAGACTTGACACTGATAGTGTACAAGGGCATCATAGACATTAAACTGTATTATCATTGATAACATTATTAGATAATTAGATTTTGGAATAAATAAAAGAGATTACACATGTCACTTACAAAAGGCAAAATTCATCAAATGTGTGACATCAATTTGGTCCAAGGTTGTCGATGGCTTGTTCTGTTTCAACTCAATATACTATAGCTAGTAAAAGTATAGTTGTTATACAAAAACTAATCAATATTAAATTAAAAATAATTCAAGAATAATTTTAACATTTTATGTTAATATGCACAGTAAAAATAAAAAATCTTTTATAGTATATGAAAATTGACCAAAAAAAAAAATTATTCTTCAATTGAATATTTAAAAATAACTATTTAATTATTTAAAAATAAAGGAACCAATATTGAAAAAGTTTTGACGGTTCCCTGGAAATAAAGTAATCCAGTATTTATGGAGGCAAAAACAGTGATTTCATAAAAAAATAAGTTAATGAGTTGTGAATTGTCATCACGGGGCAGGCATGAATGGAGCACATGAAACAGACGCATAAAGTGTGGTAGTCCCAAAGTCGGGACGGGAAATGACCGGGTCTATTTATGTTAGAATTGAATAATAAAATTTTATGAAATTTATTTAAAAATTTATATTTTCGTGTTTGGAATGAAAAAAAATTTCAATTCAAATAATTTAATTTTACATAATTAAATATAATTATATCAAATTCTATAAAAATTGATGAAATTTTTAAATAAATTCTATAAAACTAAACATTTCAATTTTTTACGACAAAACTATTATCTTTTTCTACAAATTTAATTTTTTAATTTTTTTACTAATTTAAATTATTTATTTTATCAAAATTGATAATAATAATAAATTATTAAATTTTATTTGACAAAACTACCACTCTATAGACTGAAATATTTTCTTTTTTTTCCTTAATTTTTTTTTGGACTTCATAATTATTAGTGCAAAATTATAGTTTTTGTCCTATGCACTAATGTTTTCAAATATAATTAACAATAATAATAAAATTTTCAAATATTTTTGTAGTTTTTAAATTAATTAGTTAAATGAAAAAAATATTTTACACCATTTTTTCTTAAACGGAGACATTTTATACAAATTAAAGATAATTATTATGTTGAATGTTATAATTATTTTATATATTATATTTATATTTATATAAATAATTAATTCAGCTAGAGTGGAATGTAAGTGTATTATTTATATGAAATTTATTATTTACATCTTAGTAAAAAAAATAAAAAGTTATGATATTGTATATAATAAATATAAATTGGTATTTATTATTTGTTTTATTAGATTATTATGTTAAGGGTATTTTAGAAAATAAATATAAATGAATTTTCATATAACAATTTATTCCAAACATAATTTTATGAAATTCAATTGAATTTTTTATTTTAAATTATAACATACCAAACATTATAAATTCATTTATAAATGAATTCTATTTAAAATTTATTTACAAATGAATTCTAAAATCATTATTCATTTATTTCAAATAGACTGTAAGATACTTTCTAACCTCCTAGAGATAGCATGTTGAGCTCATTCATATGACTGATACTTGATTTTAGAAGTAAGTAACTATTTGATTTTGTTCAAATCAAACTAAATCAAGGGTGGAAAAATATAAATCATAATTTTTAGAAGTGAAATTGAAATGAATAGAAATTGATATCTGAACCCAACAATTCAAATAGTTAAATTAAATCTGTTAATTTAGTCGATTTTAATTGGATTTTTCATATCGGTTCGATTTTAAGTCTAACTTAATAATTTCTACAAAAATAAGCTGAAATTAAACAGTAATTAAACTGATTAACCGATAAAGCCGAACTTTCTCTGAATAGGTTGATAGAACTAAATCAAATTAGTCAAATTGATTTTTGGTTCAATTCGGTCAATGCTTTTGCATACTCCCAGCTGATTTGTGTCTACTAGTAAAATTGTAGGGTGCTTCATAAGTACTTTAATCAACTGTTAATAGCAAATAAAGTTCTCAATTAATTGATAATTCAGAAGGTTGTAAGCGAAACAAACTGCTCGTGAGCTATTCGGGGTTCGGTTTGGCTCGGTAAAAGTTCTCTCGAGCTCATTCAATAAGTGTATCAAGCTAAGCTATCAAACTCCTTTAATAAATGAGCCGAGTTTAAGCTTGGATAATTAGTTATTGAGCCAACTTTATCGAGCCGAGCTCAAGAGTTAGTCTTATTGAACCTAGTCGAGCTCACAAGATAGTTTAATAAGACAAAATTAATTAAAATCTATATTAAAACAATATCATTTTGGTTAATAGATTTCAAGCTCAAATTCGGGTTCGGCTCGTTTATAGTTATCGAGCCGAGCCTAAGTTGAGCTCAAGCTTGATTATTTTTAAGCGAGCTGAGCTCGAGTTTAGATTTTTGAGCTCGAGATTGAACATATCCTCATTGAACCAAGCTCGAGCTCACTAAAGCTTAGTTCGACTTGCTTACAACCCTAATGATTCCATTAGCCATCAACTATATTTAGAGTTTTTACATTCTTATCTTTCCTTCAAAATCACCCTTCTCTTCTAATGAGGGTAAAAATAACAATTGACTCAAATTTCAAACCAATTGAATTATTAAGAATAAATGTAAAATAAAATTAATAAAATATATATTTTTTGCTGTCGGCTATATTCAAATGCACTTGTTAGGATTATTATTTTTAAAATTTAATTATATTAGTCCATTAATCTTATCTTTGTTAGACTATTTAATTATTTTAAATTTATAGTCAGTATAATTAAATAATAGAATAGAATATAGAAGAGACTATATAATTAAATTCTAAAAATATTTTTTTTAACTAAATGCATTTGAGTACGGAGGTGACATTAAATACAATTTTTTTTATATGCAGCACATGCTAGCAGGTTATGAATTATTCATTATGAATTCATTAGATATAAAAAATATATAGGTAACAATTTTATAAATATTGTTGTTTTTTTTATATTTTATAAAACTTATTGTTCAAAAAGAAATTAATTAAATATAGAATAACTTTTGAGTATATAAAATAGCCATAAATATATATTATTGAGTTTATAATTAATTAAATAAAGTTATGAATAAGTTTCAATTCACTCAAAATTGAAGAAATCAAATTCAAATAAAAATTCTAACTTGATACATATTAAATAAACTATAACATAAATTGTACAATAACAAAATCATGACTTACCTCATGGATTGATCACCATATTTTAAATTATAAATTTATCACCCGTAACATAAATTTTCTTTTGTCAATCTCTTAACAAAGGGCGAATGAAGATTAATCAGATTTTTAATTCAAATTTTATAAAAAAAATGTAGTGAATTTGATAATTTTTTATAAAATATCTTAATTCGTACACAAACCAATGTGTAAGAGACTTATTCATAGATAAATGGCAAGTAGGGTTTCGATTAACATAAGCTTTTAAAGACTCAAAACGCAAACCGTTTATTTATTTAAAAAAAATTAAGGAATCGGGCAAAGAAGGGTATAGAATAATTATGGTAGATGTGTTAGTAAGTGGATGAGTAAGCAACACCAAAAATAAATGAAATGGGTGAGTGTGTTATCCTTATGTTTGGCACACTTTCTTCAATTTAAATATTTTTGGGCACTAAAAATTTGTGGATAACCCACCAACGATACAAAAGTTGCCACTAAATTTGTCCACATTTAGGCCTGTCTATTTCATCCTTTTTCTTTTATCTTTCGGTAAAGGAAAAACTTTCCCCACAAAATTTATAAGTTTTTCTTAAGAGACAAAAAATTTGCAAGTTTTAATAATAATATATATATATAAGCCACTGGTATTTGGATCATATTATCAGACAGTATTTAATACGACTTGGGGTTTAGTCATAGTTAAGGTTCCTTGCTCCTCCCTATAAATGCATTTAGAGAATCAAATCTGAAAACTCTTTTCAAATGCTCAACTTGCGTTACCAATTGAGTCATAATCTATAGATTATTAGTAATATTTTTTTATATAAACCACTGGTTTTCGGAACCTATACTAGGAATTACCTAATCCAGTTCGAGATTAGTCACAATAAAGATTTTTTGCCCCCATTGCGATTGCGTTTAGTGAAAATCAAACTCATAGATTATTAATAATATTTAATATTATTGGTGCACACTCTCTTTGTTTGTTTTTTTTTTTTTTTTCCCTTAAGGAAGTGCACTCTCCTTTCAGTTTAATTTTGTTAGTTCTCACAAATATTATTGAGTGAACTCGTTCATCAATTGCGAACGAATTTATGGTTGCGTTCTCCATGCTCGATTTATGTATTTAAATTTTTAGAGATAAGGCTTAGTTGGCTTTCTGAATTTAGACACAATATATAATTTATTCAAAAATTAATTTTTTTTGTCAATTTATCTTTTGAACTTACAACAAAGAAACAAAATGCCTTAATTTTTAAGAACAAATTTTTATAATTTTAACTAATAAAAATTACTCATAAAATTTAAATTAGAAAATAAAAAATTATTTAAAAATATAATGATAATCATAAAGGCTTACAGTATTTGATTTAAGAAAAATATAATTAAAAAAGATTTAATTATATTGAAATATTTGGTTAAAAAATATTTAATATTTATTTATTACTTTTAAATTATATTTGATTTTAGATTAAATATTAATTACTTTTTAATCGAATTTGATTTATATAAAATAATTTATTTTTGAAATAAAAGATTAGACATTTTATACTTTTAGTGCAAGGTTAAGAAGTAAATCGTAAAAAATATTAAATTTTGGATAAATTATATGTTGCGTCTAAATTCACGAAACAAATTAAGTCTTATTCCTTAAATTTTTGTCATGAGAATTATTTTTTTTTCCTTTAATTTGAACATGCGCTTGGATCAAGATGGCATAAAAATAAAACTTTTTGGATGGTCGTGACCTTAAGTTTTAAAGTTTTATTCTTACAAATAAAGTTTGTTTGAAAATAAAGTCATTACCGCTTATCCAACTGCCCGTTAGCTCTAAAGGCTATTTCTTGATTAATAAGGTATGCATAAAGCAATTTCATTTGTTAATTAAGTGAACACCTACGCTTCATATTTTGATGGGATGAAAGAAAAGTTAGGTACCCTAACATACAATAAAGAAGATAATAGTACCACTTTTATGTTTGAGATAAAAAGTAAGGTCTAATAAACTTGTGTTATTTGGCGTGAGAGCATTGAAAAGCAAAATATCTTTTTCATGAAAATTATTATTTTTGAAGCACCTCTACTTTTAAAATTACGAGGCTATTTTATCAAGTTTCTTAGATATTCTCTATCTATTCACCTGTGTCATTTTCGAATATTTAAGACATGTTTTAAAAAAATTTTATAAGATAAACAAGAAAAGAAAAAAAAAATAATAAAAAATTTATAAATGAGGACAAGTTTGAATTTTCTTTTAATAAATGTACGAGATAATATTAGAGACCATCAAATTTATAAATTAGTGGGTTGGAAAATGAGAGATAACCCAAGTTTTCAAACCTTCAAAAAAACTTCTTTTAAGATAAACTTCCTCTAAAACAATTTAAAAACTCAATTTCACTTAGTATAATAGAATATATTTCTAATGTTATTTTACATTAAAAATATATTTTATTGGGCTTAATTTCACACTTACTGTCCCATCTTCATTTTGTATTTTAAAACTAAGTGAATTTATATATTTATATCATAAAATTCACTTTTATTAATTGCCAGTCGAAAGAGAACTTTTTTCTGACATAATGTGTATTATTGTACACATAAGCTATTAAAAAGTAATAGTGTTTCACAAATCAACAATTACATGGATATGTGATTTTCTTTTTTCTAACCTGACCCAATTACATGGATAGGTTAGAAGAGAGAAATAGGATAGGTAGGAGAGAAGGAACATGTCTGTTAATATGTGAAACCCTATTTTTTTTTTTAAATAGCTAATGTGTACAATAAAACACGTCACGTCAGAAAAAAATTTTTTTTTTCCACCAATGACTAGCAAAAGTGAGTTTTGTAATATAAATATATAAGTTCAGTTAGCTTTAAGATATAAAATTGAGATAAAGGACAACAAAGTAAATACTCTATAATTTGAGGGACCTCGGCTGAAATTAAGCATATTTTATTATGTCAAAATATATTGAATCATATGGTAGATGGGGTGAAGACTAGACTTATTGAAGAGAAATTTTAGATATATATAAACACACACACTTGGATGATAAGTTGGAGAGCATATTAGTGATATGTTGTATGCAATATGATACCAAATGCTTTCTAAAGAATTGGAGTTAGGGGATTTCTTCAAGAAATGATCTTCCATAGAAAGATATATAAATCCACTACAAGATCTCAATTATATTTATTTATTTAGGTTACAAAGAGGATCTGAAAAAAAAACAACCTAACAAATACGAGACATCCATAGCATCCACGTCCTTCTTTACGTAATTATGACCGGGAAAAAAAATTTTATGGCAACTGCAAGAAGCTTTATAGGCTTGTGAAAACTGAAAAGCCAAGCCAACTACCCTTTTTCCGTTGGCTTGCCACCTCCCTAGGCCCAGAAAATCCTAAGTTCCTAACCCTAATTACTAATTAGGTCAAAAAATGTTTTTGGCAACCCCTTAATGAATAATAATCAATGCAGCTAGCAAGGACAAAAAGAAAGGACAAATTGACATGGTAGAGCTACATGGGACGTTGAAAAATATGAGCGGTTTAGGAGCCACCAAATAAAGAAAAGGTGGTCGATCTTGTATTGTGTTACATTACATGCAGCTTGACTAGATAATGCAATATTCTTGATTTAGATCATTGTAGGCCAAATTGGGTTCTTCTAAATCTGGTGAGCACCATTCCTGTTCTCACACTCAATGTGGCTTCTTTATGCAGAATTCTGATATTTCAAGCTCAAATATACATTCACTTTTGTCTTCCACTTCTCTTTTTGGGTGCCATTTGATTAAATATCCACTTACAAGTTAAGCTTTATCAAGTTTATGAGGCACTCAAACAAAAACAGGAACACAGATCATTTCTTATTAATTAGGTCAGTGACGGATCAAAAAAATTTTTCAGGTGTATAACATGAACACTAAACAAAATATATTCAATCAATATTTTCTAGTGGGGACATTTTTATAAATTCAATGAGGACAAATATATAAATACTTATAATATTCTAGGTAAATTTATAATTTTAGTGGGATCAAGTGACATACATAGATTGTGCAACATCAATAATGTTTATACAAATTACAATCGACAACAATACGTATAAAAATTCAATTTTATCTCTATATACTTTTTCACATAATATATCATTATCGAGCTCAAGCTTAACTTTGAATTGAATGTAATCGATTCAACCCCATCTAATACTATTCTTTCCACCTTCCAAGTTGCATGGCATCAATACATTTTCTTACGTTCCCTTTCAAGGTTGTGTTTTTTCTATATATTATTTCATATGCTTATGGTCTCCACTACAACCACGAGCAGCACTTCTAGCTACACAATGATTAGACTTAACATTTGCTTTGACTTTTATCAGGATTTTTAGTTTTCTTCCCCTTGATGCGTCAAATTAATGCTCCCACCACCATCGTTTTTTCCTTCTTTTCTGTGAAGGGTACTAAATATATTGTTAGTTCAAACACTACATTACTAAATACTATCAAAAATAAATTTTGACTAAAAATTGCATAGAAGGCTGTTGCTGAACAGGGCAACACTCACACCGGTCTTGGGGATTTATCCCCTCTCTATTAGGCGATGGGCCGTGATGCCATAAACCATGAAGCCCCTAACCCTCTGGATGGATTGGGGGGGCTTGCTTTGGGCCTGAGGCTTAATGGATTGATTAGATTGTCAGGTTTTTTAACTCACAGTAATCAGCCCAACCGAGGGACAGTACTGTGTTTGGAATTGGATAACAGTTCTAATTATTCGCAGGAGGAAAAGTTTCCTTGCTTTATGAATAGTACAAAAAAGATTTATTTTTTTTATACCTAAGAATATAAAATAAACCGAAAGATTACACCATCTAGAGTAGGAAGCTTACTTATATAATGAGCAAGTCAACCAAAAATCTGATTAGGAGAATGATTATGAATATGAAGACCCAAACCAAAAGAAGAAGCAAAATCAGCAAGTCAATCTGGATTAAAATTTACCTCTATGAAAATATGATTTCAACGTAATATACTTTCTGTAATCTGTAATTTGATTTCAATGTTCAACATCTCATGCTAGAGGTGTTGGAAATATTTATGAAGAAAATAAAAAAAAAAAAAATTGAAATGAATAATTCCTTTAAAGAAAAAAGATAAATGAATAATTCTAACATTTCCTAGCCGGAAATTAAAAATAACGGCATTGCTAACAGAAGTACGGAACCCGCCTTCACTTGATTCCCCTTCTCCATCTCACCAGTACATTTGCAGAGACCTTCACACTAATCTGATACATTCACTGACAGTCCCATAAATTCCCACCTAATTTGCTATTGTTTCAGTGCAACCCCTGAATGCTCCCTTTCTCTAAAACCTGAAGACTCTCTCACTTTGATGCTCCCAAAGCAAACATGGCCAATTACAATCTTGCTTTAGTAATCAAAAACAACTTGAATGAAACTGAATTTCTCCTCGTCAAGCAAACCCCGCCTCCTAAATTTGGCTATGAAGAATATGACTCATTCGTTGATTCTGATCTCTGGGACTTACCGTCAACCAAATTGAACCTTCTAGAGGAAGAACTGGAGCCTGGAATTGTAATTGAAGATGTTGAATCTCTTTTGGAGAAGATCAATTTGAAAAAATACGACGCTGATTCGGCTATGAATAGGGTATTTTAAAGAATTTAACTCTGTATTTGCTGTGCGTGTTATTATCATCATTATTGTTTTAAATTTACGTTATTGGTTATGTGAAGGTATTAGAGCAAGTGGGGATTAAGGCAGTTGATGGAGTAGACTGGAGATTTTTCAAGTTTGTAGAGGAAGCTGAGTTTGGACCAGGATTGCCTGTTCATACAATTTACGTTACGGGAAAGTTTTCAATTGGGAATGAAAGTTTACCAGGTCTGTTTGTAGCAAAAAAAATGTTAGTGAATTTGTTACAAATGTGATTATTTCACATTGGAAACCAATAAAGGTCTTATTTACGATGATGATATCACCAAATGATGCCATGTCTTCCTTTTGAAAGGAGGCCATTTCAATATTGTGATTGACATCGCAATTTAGACAGTAGGAGGATCTTGTCCTTATTTTTTCAATATATTCTTGCAATCACTTTGAAAATATTTAAATTTATTATTTTGGTTGTTGGTTCAATTTTCCTTTAGAAGGAACAAGCAACTAATTTGGAATCAAACATAATTATGTGTGCAGAAATATGTAAGTGGATGTCTATCCAGAGCTGTCTAAATGGGCTTCTGGATGTAAAGCCATGTAGCGATCGCGTGGGACCTTTGGTGGTGCTTGGTGTTATAAATGACTCAATGCAATCTCCACAGCCAATAGTTCATACCGTCTTGAAGCACCAGGTTTGCTTGATGTATTTATGGAAGCAGAGGCATAGATTCTGAGATTAGATTGATTTTACATTGCTTTTTACTGTTTTAATTTGTTTATTTGAACGGAAATTGCAAAAAGAATAAAAAAGTAAGAATAAAAAAGTTAGTTTCATTTGGACATTTTTCAATTTTATTCAGTTCATGTCTTCTATGTTTTTAGAATTTAGCCATTTCCATTAAGTATTTAACAGCAAACTGAGATACAGGAGAAAAACATACTTTTAGTTTGTTTGATCTTGTTGCATTGATGGTTTACCAAACAACGTTGGCCAGTCTATTCTATTGTAATGTTTGTTCTGTAAACTAAACTTGCCTTTGGAGTGCCTTACTCTGATATTTTGTCTCTTTGAACCGGGCAGATATCGTGTAGGGAACAGAATTCCAATCAGATGCACCTTGACATTTAGCTAACAATTTGGCTTCTAGATATCTTTATTTCTGAGCTTTGTTATGGATATCTGTCCTTCTGAAGCAAATCTCATCTCATATTTGCTGTTATTACATTCGTGTTTTAAATATCAACTGCTCTTTGCAGAAATGACATTAACTCTCATTTTCAGGAGTACCCTCCTGGTGTTATTCTCGTGCCTATGGGAAGTAGGACTGCAAAACCATTCCATACAACAAACTTGGTTGTATTTGCACCTCAAAGTCTCTCAAATGAAAGTGGAGATTATAGTCCTGTGGCTTGTGGCAATGCATTGATAGTGGACCCAGGATGTCTTGCTGATTTTCATGGAGAGGTATGTTGGTTTGTTCCTAGACCACCTCTCTGATGGGTGTATGATTTCTCTCCAAGACATTTTCTCAGACATGTTATGACTGATTTCTCTGAAAATTTAGACACTAATATATCTTTAGATAGCACCTTTATCTTGACATATTATGGTGATTGTATCTAGGATACAAGCTCAATGGAACTGTAAGTCTGTAATTGTCATAGACCAAAATTTTGCTAGATCCTATTCTGAAACTATGTACTCTTGACCAAACCTTCTTGTGGATTTTCATAATCTCATTTAGGCGAAGGACCTAATAAGAAGATACAGCTTTTTTTAATTTTGTAATAGGCATATCATTAAATCAAAATATTTCGCAGGCTATAATGTGAAGTCTGCAAACTAGTTTTTCAGCTCATAGTTATTCCAAACTTATTCTACATTCCCCAACTTAGAAAGGGATAAAAATGAGAAGTTCGCATAGTATTCCAAGCCCGCTTAATTAACATGATGAGGCTGTCATTGTGTGGATCTCTGTTTTCATTTTGTTTATTTTCTTACACAGGTGTTTATTAGTCACTCAAATCTCATGCAGTGGCTTAATAATTTATTCTTGCTACTCTTATTATTTAATTTTTAAACTTTGTCAATGTGTTATTTTTTTATTTGGTCAGCTCTTGAAAATCGTCACTGCTCTGCCCAGAAAGTTGGTTGTCTTTATTACCCATCACCATAATGACCACATTGATGGTAAGACTATTTCAATTATTTTAACTCATGATACGACTTAGCTGTGTTTTTCCCAGCTAAGGTATATTAGTTAGCTCTACAATTCAATAAACCTTTGTCCGTTGCTTGCCCCATTTTGGATCTGGAGCTTAAGTTGCCTCCTTTCTTTTGTAATGAGGACTAATATTCCACTAAGCTTCAAGGTCACAACCAAACCATAAAAGATTTCTTTTGTACAAGTATGAGAAGGCTTAGTTGGCAAGCATTTTTAGGTTTCTTGGTCTGCTTCTACTTGCTTTGGGTCTGGAGTTTCTGTTTTCCTCTATAATATAATTCTTAAAACTTATCTGCTACATGATTAAAAAATTATTGTCCACTGCACAAGTGTGATTGATGAACAGTACAAGTCCATGAAGCGGCAATATGAAACACAGCAAAATTGACTTCCTTTGAGATATTTACTTATATAATTGTTTGATTCCAGGTTGCATATCTTTATCAAGATCCAAATTTTGTAAGCCATGCATGATCCTACTCATTATAATTTGTTGTTTCATGTTTGTTTCAGGTCTTTCTATCATCCAAAAATGCAATGCTGATGCTACATTATTAGCACATGAAAATACCATGCGACGTATTGGGAAAGGTTATAATTATATTCAACTTTTACTTTACCTTTGGCCTCTGATGGTAGTGATGAACCATTTTGTGACAACGTTGCAGTGTCTGAAAAGCTAGTAATTGGAACATTGGAAACTGTCTGAAAAGCTTGACTTGTATCCCTTACTTTCTCTTTTTTCTATGGGTCAGGTAGAATGGTTGTCTGTGAGAATAGGAAAGTGGCTGGGGTAGAAGGGGAGAGAGATGGAATTCAGGGTTGGAATTGATATTATATATATATATATAGAGAGAGAGAGAGAGAGGCATGGTGGAAAGGAATTTTTTTTCTTTTTTTGAACCAGCATAGAATTTTCTTTATCTTTTTATTGTTATTTTGAATCAACTGGTTAAAATTGTTAAGAATGCTTCAAATTAGGCTAAACTTGAAAGAATTTTCTAAAAGTGAATATACACGCAAGTTTTTTGATTTTTTTGGTTCATCAGGCCTATAAAAAATAATTAAATAGTTAATTGGATATCTGAGCATAGAAATTCTTGAATCTACTTCAACTCAGTTTGTTAAATATAATTTCCTAATTTCATTCATTTTGTGGATGGATTTCATTTGATAGCAGATGATTGGTCTCTTGGCTATACATCAGTTTCTGGCGGGGAAGACATTTGCATTGGTGGTCAAAGGCTGAAAGTCATATTTGCTCCAGTGAGCCTTTTTTTTTTAATTTATTTTTTATGGATACCATGAGGGATTGTTTGGTTGGAAAATTTATATTTGTTCCATGGGAAATTTGAGAAAATATTATGCGAGCTGTGAGCATAATTTGGCTGAAAATTATGGCCTGTTGAATTTAATTTGATTAGTCATGTTTTATGTTTGTCATACAGAATTTTATATATGACTTTACTACTTATCCCTTTTAAAAAAAAAAATATTTGATCGTGGCTCTAAATATAGTCTTGTCTTAAACCCAGGGGCATACCGACGGCCATGTGGGACTGCTGCATGTCAGTACTCACTCGTTGATTGTGGGGGATCATTGTGTGGGGTAAGTTTCTTTAGAAGACTCACTCTGAGAGCAGCCTCAATCATTTGATAAAGAAAATCAATGATGCAAGTATTAGTTATAGTTCTCATTGTAGGAAATAATAATTAGGCGGACCAGCTTTTAACATTTGCTTATGAGGGGTGAGCCCTGGTGTGGTAGAGTTGTTCTGTTATCACCAAGAGGCCACAGGGTTCAAACCACAAAACAGCTCCTTGCAATGCATGGGAAATGTGATGTACATTTGACCCTCTTTAGAGCCCACAATGCAGGATGGCTCATGCATTATGGCACACTTTATGTTGTCATGCATTGTTTTTATTTTGTGCTTGTATATGTGTAAAGCAAATTAAGGCAAACTAGGATTCTTAGCATGTGTGTGGCCAGTATAGTCTATAATTATGAGTAAGAAAAAAGTGTGTTTCACTGATATTTGATTTACATGATAAATAAGCAAACAGTCATGAACAATTCATTTGAAGACTTGTGAAACCCAAATTTATGTTGATATTTATTCACGAGACTTGAAAGGCTTTGGGTACCTTAAATGTCAGAGTATACTTGTCCTTTTTTGTGTTCCGGTTTCAAGTCCCATTTATTGTTTGTGTACATAAGCAAAGCATAAAATTCAGGTTATGCAGAAGGCGACATATCCTATGTCAACATCATAACATCTTTTTGTGTTACATGGCTTATGATTTGATCCTGGTATGGCACACACAGCATGGTATATTTATGAATGCAATTACACATCCTATAATTCAATTCTGATGTGAAATATAGAGCATGATTTGTTTGCTAATGTATTAAATTGCAAAAGTATGTGTGATGTTAGCTGGAATGATGTCATATTTGGAATGAGTTTAACCAACCTTTTCTTACCTCCTCTCCCAATCCCTTTGAAAAAACTGGCTAACCTTTTAGTTTTTGTTCTCAGTCCTTTCCTCTTGTAATCCAGGGATTGCATTCCTAATGTATTTATTGGTTCGTTGCAGTCAAGGAAGTGCTGTCCTGGATGTTACTTCTGGTGGGAATATGACTGTAAGTAGATAAAAAAGGCCCTAATGATATTATGTTATTCTTTTGTATGAAAATGCTAGCAAGAATCATTTTCTATTGTGTCTTTTGTGTTATTATAGTGTTGCAAATATTCTTTCTTATAAAATGGCATTTGACGAAAGAATGACTATTAAATTTAGATTTTTTTAAAAATATATTTCTGAAGACAGAAGCCGATTGTGTTATTAAATTTAGTTGGAAGGGCAAGAAATTGTGGATGTGATTTGACATAGAGAATAATTCCATCCTGTGTTGGGTGGATCTCAGAGTAGGAGTGGAATTCTAGGCCTTCTAGAGCAGAAGGGTAGTGGGGGTGGCAACTAAAGTTAGTGAATAATAGTTGGAAACTGGAGAAACAATTCCTACCTAGCTATTTTGGTACTGTTCCGTTTTCGCATTCTTCTATTTATTTCTGCTTCATGTATCTGCCTTTCGGCTGCTTCCTTAGTCTGCTTGCTTACCATGGCTAACCTATCCCCTTTCTTAAGTTTTTAATTTTGCTAACCATTGACAAATGATGTTAAACATTATGGTGCAACAATACTTTGCCATTAACATACCTAGGAATGCCAAACTCATTGAGCTTTTCACACTCATCAAGGTTGGACATAGTGCTATTCAAAAATCAGGTGAACCCGATCCACCCATTTTACTGAATTGCATTTAACATAATTTTATCGGGTCCATATAAACATGGTCAATTTCAACAAAAAAATCAAGACGCTTGCGGTTGAAGTTGGCACTGTTTCACAATTGACATTTGTATAAAAACCCTTTATTTCTCAATTCCCGTCTATTTCAATTACTTCATTTCAGTTCATGGCTTCTTGCCTTTGCCTCTGTTCAGAAGGAAATGTTGTACTGATTAACTCTTTGGCTTGCATTCTTGATGCCTCGGATGCCACAATTGTGGTCTTGCATGATAGACCATTTGCATGTCCTTCTCTCTTTTAAGCTTTTTGGCAACTTCCTTTGCTTCTTTAATTTCTTTCACTTTCTCTGTTGGTTGTAAAATAGGCTTAAGGTGTATTTTTGCTTAAGTTGTTTTTATCTTGTGCAATTTACTGCAATTTCAATGTTTGGGTTTCTTCCTTTTTTTTTTTTAATTTTAAAATTCTGCACCTTATTGCAATTTGGGTATTCAAATAGATGCAAAATATTATGAATGCATCACAAAATTTGTCTTTTCGTTTTTGTTGTTTATTGTGAATTTATTTATTATTTCTATTATAATCGTTCATAGTTTAAACTTTTATTGAACTTTGGTAATGTTTGCTTAAGTGTCATGAAAGAAAAACGTTCTTTGAGATGTGGAAGTTCAATTAAACAATACAACCCCATTGATCTGATGTGCAATCAAATCTTAAATCACTGGGTCAGATCATGTGGAAGCAAACTGATGCACTCAGTTCAGGTTGATGTGCAAAGAAACCCAACCCAACCCAAGCAATCCGACTGGACACCGCCTGATTTATAGGCAAAAAAAAGCTTACCTTTCATCCTTTGATTCCCCATTTTTTTTCAGAATATAATATTCTTTTTGCCATTTGCGCTGTTTCATTCCCCAGAGAAAGTCTGGCTATTGTGTTATAGCTTTTTCAGAATTTTGAAAAGAAGACATTGGAAATCATTTTGCCGAAATTTTGTCATATTACTGTCAGCAAGAGTTCTGTTGTGGATTTAGAATCTCATAGCACCATGTAGACATATCCCGCAATACCTCTAAGTTCATCCAGTATGTTTTCTTCCAAGCCACCTACTGAAGTTGGGGGAAAAGGAAAGTCTTAACTTCATGTCTCTGGATAAGTTGGATGTACAAACGTCTATTTTAGCTCGACTGTAATTGTAATTGTTAACCCCTTCATATCATAAGAACTGCAGTAGTTGCTCTAGGAATCAAATAGGATTGCATAACGGAAACAAAACTAAATAAAAAATTTATCCAAGAATTAATATCATTTAAGTTCGTTTGTATTTACATTCAATTTATCCTCCACCATCTCAGAATTTTGTGAAAGTTTAATTGTTTATGCAGGATTACTTCCAGTCAACATACAAATTTATTGAGCTTGCACCACATGTCTTGATTCCAATGCATGGGAGAGTCAATCTGTGGCCAAAGAACATGCTTTGTGCATACCTTAAGTAAGGGAATCTCTCCTACGAAATTGTGTGGATCCTGCTTTTGGCTAGACATGTATTGAGATTCACCAGCCATAGGATTTTGGAACTTAGTCTTTGTCAAGCATTTTCTTTTTGCCAATAAATTTTCTGGCCGGACTTTTTGTTTCCAAAACATAATACATTTATCAAGTTTGGGGTAGTTGTGCAAGCTTATACAAGATATGTAGGTGAATCTGTGCAATCATTTGTGGTTCATTGCTGTGTGAGTGGGCTGATAGTCTAATTATTTAACAAACAGTCTAGCTTACTGAATCACACTTCTTGTATTAACATGATTGTCAATTACTTGATGCTGATACTGGAATTTTCTCTCTCACAGGAACCGCAGAAGTAGAGAAGCAGCTATCCTGAAAGCTATAGAAAATGGAGCAAAGACCTTAATTGACATAGTTGCCAGTGTTTATTTTGAGGTCGATCATAGGGCTTGGATTGCTGCTGCATCAAATGTGCGGCTTCATGTGGATCATCTGGTGCAGCAAAATAAGTTACCAAAGGTAGTACCTGGTATTTCTTATGTTACAGTTTTTCTTTTAACAAATGACAAGTTTTATCTGAAAGCATACAGCTTGTTCAATGCTTTGGACTGGTCAATTTATCTATTGGTTAGTAGTACCAGCTCTTTCAGAAGAAGTCACTTATGTAGGGAAAATAGAGGTGGGTTTGCATAGGGAATATCCAAATGATTTTCTCAACCAGTCCCACTCAACATCAGGGAGAAAGACACGCTGTTGGTTTTGGGGGGTTGGGGCGTGGGGGTATTTATGTGGTTGAAAGAGAAGGTTGTGGGGCTTGACCTTGGAATACTATATCGAACATAACTTATAGCAGTGATTAGGCCTATAATATTCTGATGCAGTTATAACCCTGGGAAAAAGGATTGTCCCATTTCCTGTTTTATCACTGGATTTTACGTGCATGAGTGAGCAAATGTTATTCAATGAGACATGTCTCTTTATGTTTTGTCCCTTCAGCTTCTAAATTCAACATTATATGGGGCCACCTTAGCGTACAGTTATTACCTTGGTTTCCTACTATTAGCATGTATATATAGTACAATATGACTATTTCACATGAAATGCTCCTGGTCCATATAATCACAGCAATTTCTTGTGTTGGACAATTTGGTGAAACAATTGCTGTATAGAATAATTATTTTGAGGCTGTTTCAATTTCCAATTTGCTAACTTAAATGAGTACGTGTTTCAAGCATTCGTATGCCAATAACATATTCCTCTTTTTTCTGCAACAATTCCTCTGAGAGAGTGCAGCGCTTTTCATTAGATACTTACAACTGCAGTGTGGTTTCATTTGTTGATGACTTGGGTAAATTTGAGCCCAAGTGAGGAAAACTGCTGTTCCTGCTCAGTACGTTTCCTAGGTTGGCTTACTTCCCTAATTTTTCTTAATCCATTCAATCATATAGATCATAAATTTCCATGCATCATTTTCAAACCTATACTAATTTCAGTTCCTGCAAGCAAAATATTGAAATGAATTATAGTATACTCTTGACTGTGGGACTTATGTCTAGTGCAATTTATGCTGCAGGATTTTTCAGTTCAGAAATTCCAAAGAACTTGTGGGCCGCATTTTTTTGCCGGATGGGCGTGGGCATACCTTACTAGCAGGTTTCTGTCAAGGTTTAAGAAGTTCAGTACACTTAAATTACTTATTGCTGGATCAGTGGCTAGCTTTGCTGTGCTGTACTCGGTTAAATACAAACCCTAATTAGGTTAAAGGCAGGTAGAGGTCAATTGGTCAGGCTTCATTGCAATCCTAAATGCAATTTAACATTCATGTAAGCATTCTACAACAGTAAATGGTTGCAACATTTTCTTTACAGACTATAAATGAGGACTTTGGTCATTTACGAATTTTCTAGGCTCGTGGATAGTTTGCCTTTGATCCAACTAGAGTGGTAAACTTAGCCAGAAAATGCAGAGAACGCCCATACGACAGCAAAGGAGGATTATTGCCAAATTTGCCTTCATTTTCACATTAAACACAACAATTATAAAAAGCATTGCTATGCTTGTAAAATTATTTATTAATGTTTAAATAAACAGTAAACTCACGATAGATACTAGTTTTTATGGCAAGGATGCCAATTAAACAATAAAAGTATTTTGTAAATAAAATACAAAATAATTTACCCTGTACCTTTTTTTATAATGGAAAAGGAGATTTGAATTTGAATCTATTGTCAGGTAAGTATGACTGGTTAATTGAATTGCTAGTTACAGTTCATGGAACTGACAGTTCAATATTTTTAAAATATTGAATTTGAATCGCCGATTTTAGTTTTGGTGCGGTTCCAATGAACCGACGGTTCAAATCACGGTTTCTGATAATATGTGCATTCATTTTTTCTAAAAATAAAGATTTGATTTCAAAGCGTCTTTCTTTTAAAAAAATTAATGTGAATTTAAAAAAAATATTAGTAAATTTATTTTAAATAACTTTTAGAATGCTAATATTCATATAAGTAATAAGATTAATTAATTTTACAAAATAATTAAATATAAGTTATCATTTTATTTTATCTAATGTTATTAATTAAATAGATTATTAGAAAAATTTTAAAAATGTTTCAATCAATGTCATTTTGAACTAAGTAAAATATTTAAAAGAAAAAAATATTAAACTCTTATTTGTATTAAACAATATAATTATATACTAAATTTTATAAATAGGTTAACTGATTATAATTTTAAAAGTAAAAATAAAAATTTTTTTATTCGAACCGAACCGAAACTGCCGGTTCAGGTTCAGAATTTAATATTTACATGAGACCCATTGGTTCCGATTCAAATCTTTGAATCGATGGTTTCAGTCTGATTTTGGTTCGTCTGCAGTACGGTACAATTTCAGTTCAAATTGAACCAATGGCCATGTCTATTATTATATTATATATGTACTTGTCACTAGCCCATATTTTGACGTGAGATTTACCCTATACATTATTTACTCATTGGTGTGGTGTCCAGAGGAAGAAAGTCATGACTTTTACCATTTGCCTTTTTTATTTTTACTGGGTAACGTTCCATGCAAATAGCAGTAATATCTGTAACTTGTGATTAATTATTTCTAACGAAAACTAATCATAGCTGATAATCACATTATTAATCCTTCTCATCCTTGCACTTCTCTTGTGCTTACCCTTTTCTTTGCTATAATTACTCTCTGGGTTCTTGGCTTTAATATCCCAGTTTGTCTGAATCAAACGACACTCTTTTTCGAGCTTGAAAAATATTACAAGGTAGAGAAGGAAGATGAAACAGTGTAAGATTGTCGCGTTCGCAAAAGATGCCAAATGTAGTCTTCATGTCGCAATTACAATAGTACTATGTTTATCAATGGCATCATTTGTGCCAATTCTTGGAATGTTTGTTAATGTTCATTTCAAGAAATATATGCTTACAGAAGATTCATATCTTCCTCGACTGGACACATTTGCTTCTCTAGCATCCTGGTCACCAATCTCATACTTTGTCAGCAACTGTTCATCTTTATCTCCATCAACCCAATTTCCGGTTAAAAGTGGAAGTTTAAGAGCTTGGATTGTTCCTATGGAGATATGGCATTCAATGAAAGATAAAGAGCCGCTTTGGTGTGCATCAATGGTGCCAAGAATTGATGAATACCCTTATAATCGTACATCAAAGGGGCATTTGCATAGCTCCAGCATTGCTTGCTTTCAGCTCTTAGGGGCATTTTTTTTTATTGGTTTTATTATTGCCATAACATTGTAAAATATTTGTTCTAATAATATCATACCAATTATATAATTTTATATTAATCAAGAAATCAACTCCTAAATTCAATAAATACAATTTCAATTAAATTTAGTCAACTTCTTAAATTGATCAACCCCTAAGATCAACAATTACAATTTCAAATAAAATTAATTAATCAAATTTTAAAATCAAAAACTCAAATTTCAATTCCTAAAATCAACAATTTTACAATTTAAATTAAAATTAATCTCTTCCTAAATCAATTATTTACTTGATCAATTAAAATTAATTTATACTTCTAAAATCACAAAGGAAGACATTTTCTTTGGTACTAAAAATACGTTGCTAAACAAGTCTAAATGAAGACAAAATAATTTCAAAATTCCATGAGTAATTGAATTTGATTACTTGTCTTTAATTTACGGAAAAAAATAATTTCGTCGTGAATTACACTATATTTAGAAATTAATCTTATTTTACCGATGAGTTAGCGGTTGAATTTTTCACAAAAATATCTTTTTTTATGGCTTAATCACTAAAAAAATCATGAATTTATGAGGGTTTTTTTTCAAATTTAGCATAAACTTTCAATTTTATCGATCAATGTCCTTTACTTATTTTTCTTTATCAACTGTGGCTTCTATTTAAAGTCTATTAATGTTTACTAATGTGTCTATTAATATTTGCTGATGTGTCTATTAATAAAATCCAATTTTTTTTCAAATCATATCCATATGAATATGTCACTTAAAAAGAGTTAACTTGAATATAAAAAGTTTACTCACCAGAAAAAACCTAAATTTATAAGTTTTTTTTTTTTAAATTTGATAAATACTTTTAATTTTATCAGTCAATACCATGTACTTATTTTTTTTTATTAATTATGGCTTCCATCTATAGTTTGTTAATATTTATCGATGTGTTTGTTAGTTAGATTCAATTTTTTTTCAAATCATGTCCATGTGGACACGTTACGTAATAAAATTAACTTGAATATAAAAATACATTAAACAATATCGTTTTGTAATTGAACTTATTTTCAATATTTTGATTTTTTTATTATTAACTTTAAAATAAATTGAGACATCAGTTTTTTTTATATATAATCATATATTTTGGCAAATGAGAACTTATCTACTAAGTTTACATATCATATAAAAATATTTAACATTTATTTATTCTCAAATAATAACAAGCAAAATATCAGAATACTGAAGATAGTGTATAGCTGCAAAACGATATCATTTAATGTATTTTTATGTTCAAGTTAGCTTTCTTATTTGGTGTGTCCACATGAATGTAATTTGAAAAAAAATTGGACTCTATTAACAGACACATCAGTAAATATTAGCAGACTCTAGACGGAAGCCACAATTGATAAACAAAAATAAATACATGGTATTGATCGACAAAATAAAAAATATTTGTTAAATTTAAAAAAAAAACTCATAAGTTCAGGTTTTTTTTTTTATGATTAAGTCTGTTATGTTCAAATTAATTTTTTTACGTGGTATATCCATGTGGATGTAATCTGAAAAAAATTGGACTCTATTAACGTACACTCCAGCAAATATTTATAGATTCTAAACATAAGCTACAATTGATAAAGAAAAATAAATATATAGTATTGATTGGCAAAATAAAAAATATTAGCCAAATTTAAAAAAAATTTATAAGTTCAGTTTTTTAGTGATTAAGTCTTTTTTTATTGATTTAGATTTTAGATTCAATACATAATAATAATAATTTCTTCAAAAAAAATAAAGTTCAAGAAATTAACTTTTAAAAATTAAAATAAAATTTTATAAAAGGTTAATACCGTAAAATTTAATTTTTTTAACATTTTATAAAAAATTATTAAAATAATTAATAATTATCAAAAATAATTAATTTTACGGAAAAAAACGTTAACGAAAAATACACAACCAAAGTAATGGCCAAGATGAGAGGAGAAAGAAAAGGGGAGCAAAGGACCAAATTCCAACTTTCCAAGTTTCCAACTATCCCAAATCCTCTTTTCTTCCTTTAAAAGAACCTGAAAAAGATATTATAAGCGAATCCTTTTTTTTAATTAAAAATTATGTTCATTTGAATATTATGGAAAATATCTTCTAAAAAAATTAATAAATCCCATTTTACGTTAGTGAAAAAGAAAATAAAAGAAAAGAGTAATATATAACTGGCGGGACAAAGAAGCAAAGAGTTGAAGTCTGCCCCAATTTTTGGGGCAAATTAATTGGAGTAATTTCTTAGAAAATCCGATTTTTCAAATTCCGACTGTTACTCTGACATTTCTGGAAACCACAATTTTCCATAATCATTTCTTAATTATTTATATTTTTTACGACGTGGACTTTTTTCTTCCGACCAGATGGTTGGATCCACCTTAGCCCCGGACAGGGTCACAGCCTAAGAAACTTATAAAAAATTATTTGTAACAATTAATATTATAAAAATTATGTTTTCCACTCAAAAATTTAAATAATCTCATTATTTTTAGTCAGGTCTTGCTATTGAATAAATAGAAATGAATTTAATCACCCTCTGTTAGGTGTAAGCAATCCTTGATTTCTAATTAAAAATCAAATAAAATTGATCCATTTCAATTAATCCAATAAAAAATTCAGTCATCGTTTGATTTTAATATCATATATCATAAATCGAATCTATTTTATATTTTAAATAACCGGTTCAAAATAAATGAATTCAAACTAAATTAAATTAATTTAATTCTTTTTTTATATTAATCGTTCCGAACATAATTACTATAAAAATACATTCAGTTAAATCAAAATATTAAATTTTTAATTTGATTCAATTGGGTTAATCAATATTCCTACACTCCACCGAGGATGGGGAGAACTATGAAAATGAAGAAAGAAATATAAAAAAAGAAAATTATTTTCTTGGCTTTAAACCGTGTGTGCCAATGAGGATTCTTCCGTTTCGTTTCATCCAGAAGAAGAATGGAACAAGACAACACGTAAAGCATTTGTCACCACTGTCTTTTTCCCATTTTAGAATTCCTTTCTTTCATGCAAAGTTAGTATTAACTGGCGGCTTCATTTCTGTCTTTATCACTACTTCTTACCATTTTTATTCAAAGCCCACTCAGTCAGCCACAGCTGAATACATATGGCTGCTTTTGTCCACAGAATTGCTGCTTCCAGTTTATTATTTATTTTTCTTAACATATATTTATTTATTTTTACATATTTAAAGTGTAAAAAACTACAATATCTGTTTGGTGAGCCATCGAAAAAATATAAAAAAAAATATAATCAAGAGTCTATTCAATAAAATTATTTGTTTTAAATACTCATTATATAGAACTCATAAATTAATTTAAAAGAAATAATGTTATGCATAATAATTAATCTAAGTCTTATCTACAAAAATACTAATTCAAACTAATTAATCTATGTTAAAAAATTCTTGGTTCATGGCTTGACTTAGGTGTGTGGAACCAGCAAAGTTAAGGGTGCAACTAGAAAATCAATAATTGTTTGTTTGTTTGTATGTTTTTGAAATCTTTGAAAATGTTGAAGAAGAGAAGAATGGTCTCTGGTTCTAAAAAGCCATCAACACATGCAGTTTTTTTTTTTTTATCTTCAGCAATCTTATTATTATACACACAAGTGTTTCTATATCTCTCTCCTTTTTCCCTTTCTGTCAAGTATATAATTAAATTCCTTTCTTCTTTGATCTCACCTCATCACCATTGATTCTTTCTTGATCATCATTTCCTTCTTTTTCTCAGTCATGATTATTTTGCCAGATTTCATTCATATGATTCTCTGTATTCTCAAAATTACTTGTAATGTCATAAATTTTATTACTCTCGAGTAAATGCTTTCCTTTATTAACTAATATATATATATATATATATATATATACACACACATACACACACTTAACCTTCGGTGATTCCTCACATTCTTTTTTTATAACTGACATCTCTTCAGCTTAAAGAAAAGAACCAGAAAGCCAAAAACCCTTTTCATTCTTTAAAAAAACTTTTCATGAAACATCAAAACCCAAAAAACATGAAGACTCAAAAAAAGAATACCCAAATGCAACTCATAAATCTTCTTTCTTTTTTCTTCTTATTCTGTTGTGGTCTGGCCACAGGCGTAATCCTCAGTTCATATCTCAAAAACATATCATTCAATTTACTTATAACTCAGTTCTCTCTGTCTGCTACTACTGCTCCGGCACCACCACAAACACCTCCGCTGGACACGGCTGCAAAGCCACGTGTAGGGTTGAAGGAGTATTTGAAGGTTTCTGAAAATGCTATGCATGATATGGAAGATGAGGAATTATTATGGAGAGCCTCAATGAGTCCAAGAATTACTCAATATCCATTTGATAGAGTTCCTAAAGTTGCTTTCTTGTTTTTGACGAAAGGTCCGGTTTTAATGGCTCCTTTGTGGGAGAAATTCTTTAAAGGACATGAAGGGTTGTATACAATTTATGTGCATTCAAATCCTTCGTACAATGAATCGTTTCCTGAAAGTCCAGTTTTTCATGGCAGAAGAATTCCCAGTAAGGTTAGTTTATCAATCTCATTAATTTTTTTTTTTTTGGTATTAGTTCGTGTTAGCCGTAATTAAGTTTAACTAATTGTAATTAGTTTCCAATTTTAGTTAATTAGACTCGGTCCGCTGGGAATTGAACTTGAAATCTTATTGTCGCAGGCAGAGGCAATTGGATTATCAAAACTCATCTATACTTCATCATAGTTAGTGAAACTAATGTGATGGTATTATATAATTTAGGTAAAATATTTTGCGTTTTGAGATAATTAATTAATTATAGTAATTTTAAATAATTTCATAAAAGAATATAATCTGTCTATAATAAATATTATAAATATACATATTGCTGCATGTGCCAATCTCCCAATCAGTCCTAGAAATTAGCTTCGCATCACAATCATCACATTAATATGTTAAATGTACGTCAAAAAGAAAAGGGTGAGAATTAAATTAATATGGAATTAATGTTTTTTTATGAAATTAATCCAATTGGTAAATTAGTTAATTAGCATTTGCATAATGAAAAGACCTATTATACGTTAGGTAGAGATCATGTGTAATTCAATTCAAGAGGATTTTGATGATGAACCAAAATTATCTAGAACCTCTGTACGGTTGTGTAAAACCACCGATCTGAAAATCAAATCTACTTATTTTGGTTTGATTTTATCATCTATAGGTTTGATTTATCGATTTATTCTATTTAAACTGAATTTATTATTTGAATTTAAAATCGAATCGACATGCAAAAATTGACTAATTTGATTCGAATCGATTTAGTTCAGTTTCGAATTTCAATTCGAATTAACATATGAATTCCACCAAACACTCCCTTAAGAAAATCAATTTTCACTAATCTTTTATTTCTTATTCTTTGAAGTTACCCATTAACTTCATTTTGATATGATTGTGCATAATGCAGGAGGTTAAATGGGGAAAAGTGAACATGATAGAAGCAGAGAGACGTCTATTAGCTAATGCACTTCTTGATATATCAAACCAACGTTTTATTCTTCTTTCTGAGGCTTGCATTCCTCTGTTTAATTTCTCCACTATCTACTCCTACTTAATAAACTCCACCAAAAATTTTGTTGAGGCGTATGACTTGGAAGGTCCGGTTGGCCGCGGCCGATATAATCACCAAATGAGCCCTCAAATCACCATTGATCAATGGCGTAAAGGGTCGCAATGGTTCGAAGTGGACCGACAACTCGCCATCGAAGTTGTATCAGACCAAAAATATTTTCCCGTTTTCCAAAAGTACTGCAAAGGAAATTGTTATGCAGATGAACATTACTTACCAACATTTGTGAGCATGAAACACTGGGAGAGGAATTCAAATAGGAGTTTGACTTGGGTTGACTGGTCGCGAGGGGGGCCCCATCCAACTCGGTTTATAAGAACAGAGGTGACAGTTGAGTTCTTGGAGAAACTGAGGAGTAGGAGCAAATGTTTGTATAATGGAAATAGCAGCAACATTTGTTTCTTGTTTGCAAGGAAATTCTTGCCTACTGCTTTGGATAGGCTGTTGAGATTTGCACCTAAAGCCATGCATTTCAATAAATAAAAAAGATTGAAAGAGAGAAATTACAGAGGTACAAAGGTATTCTTTATTCTTTGGCAAGTGAGAATCCATTGCCCTAAAAGCTACAAGGGTTTTGCGATGTTAATTTATTTTTGGTTTCATACAAACAATTTGTCCCTTCAATTCTTTCGTTTCTTCTTTGGCAAGTGAACTCAGAACTCAGAACTCAGAAGGAGCTCTACCTCTCTCTCACTTTTGTATATCAGATTTTATAGTTTATATATATATATATGTATATAATTAATTGTTAACCTTGTTAAACTACTCATTTGAATTATTCTATGTGACGTTCGAGCGTCAATTATGAAATTAAATACGTTATTAATATATTTCCTATTTTCGTTATACGCGAGCCATAAATTTTCATTATACGTTATTGTATTTCTTATTTTAGGTTTTTTTTTTTTGTTAAAAATAAAAATAAAAATAAAAATAAAAAACTTCATGGATGTGCCAATTATGAAACAAATGTCATTCGCTAGCTTTATAAATTGTCTGCCAATATTTTGAGGGATGAAATGAATTACAAGCAGCACATATATAATTCCATTTCATTTAAACCTAAAGTTGCTCATTAAGAACGCAAAAAAAAAAATAAAGAAACTGTGGTTAAACGTTGAAGTTAAAAATCCCATCTCATCAAATAATAAAGCAGGAAACAGTAAATCCCACCCTCATTTACACCAAATCCTAAACAGTTTATAATAATTAAACAAACTCCACGTCTTCACTGGCTAGCTCCACACGTGTCTTCCGACATACAAGGTGAATCTGACACGGAGTCAAAGGTCTCGTGACACGGCGACACTTCCATCCCACGTATCTCCTCAATCATCTTCACTACGTGGTTCATCCTTGGCCGTTGATCAGGCGGTGGTGACGTACAAGTCATTGCAATTTGCAGCAACGCCACCATCTCCTCTTCAATATCCTTATACCTCATTAGCTCCAAATCAAACACCTCGGCCGTCCATTCTTCCCTCACCACAGACTGGACCCACCTAGGCAAGTCCACCACCCCACTATACCCACTTCCGGTCCCACCACAGTCAACTATCGAAGGGCATTTCCCCGTTAACAACTCCAACAGTAGGACTCCAAAAGAGTACACGTCGGATTTCTGGGTTGGTTTCCGACCGTCGGATGATAATTCAGGAGCTCGGTAGCCGTTAGATCTTGGGGTGGAGGCGGTAGGAGATGCAAACAGAGAGAGGCCAAAGTCGGAGACACATGCATTGCCGGATTTGTCAAGGAGGATGTTTGTAGATTTGATGTTACCATGGGTGAGTTTAAGTGACATGCATGAATTGTGGATAAAGGCTAGCCCTCGGGCTGCTCCTGCTGCTATCTTCAGCCTTGTGGTCCAATCTAGTGGAGTTCTTCCTGGTCCTCGGTTACCTGTCAGAATTTTAAGACAACTAATTTAAGCCATCTATCTCAGAAATATTACTAGTTTGACACTGGACTCCAGAAGGACAAAAAAATCGACATCCTAGTATCTGAAAATTGGACTCATCTTTAACCATAATGGTGCGGCCCAGATAATCTGAGCCCCATCCAGCCTAAGAGCCGGAAGCTTTTTTTTTTTCCTTTTCTTTACTTTTCTTTTTTCAGAAGGTATATTTAATTTTTTTTTAAAAAGAAGAAAGTATTTTTAATTATATATATATATATAGATATAAATATATATTTTTGAATTTTGATCATATTTTAATAAAGTAGTTCCCTAATAAAATAAGACATGGAGAACTCACTTGCAATAACCATAGGTGTCGATGAGGTTTACTTTTTCCTTTTTGGTCGCATATATCGGGTGGAAAAGAGTTAGACCAAAACACGGCAAAGAACAAAAAGAAAAAGGTGATAAAGACAGTATTAGCTGTTGGATGATTGTGTATCTAAACAAGTGTGTCCCAATTCCCAAATATTGTAACTGAGTTGCAGATTTCTGTCTCCTAGCGTAACTGTTCCTTTTTCTCTAATTGTTTCAAAATGGACAAAACCAAAAACTGTGGACCCTTACAGTCTCCAATGTACAGTATCCTGGAGCCAAACACATCCCCTCACACTCAGGCTTCAGGTGTAAGCCAGCTCAGCAACTATTTCGAGTACAATTTCTACTTGCTATTCATCAAAATTACTCTTAAGGAGTATTACTATTTAATCCCCCAATTATCATAAAATTGAAAGTGATATATTTAAACTGAAAAATTAGTTAAAATAATTTAATGGAGCTACATTTAATAGACAAATCAATAATTTTACTAAAAAAATAAAAATATGATAATAATTTCAGTCCAAAATAGTTCCGAGAATTCTCGCTGGGCCCACCAATCTTACTTACTAATGTGATGTGTGTATATATATATATATATATACCCCACATGTGCACCCCGCCGGCGGCAGTCCACTCCCGCCCACTAATCCATGATCCCAAAATTATTTACACCCTTTTTTCTAGTCTATAATCTTTAAAGCAAGTTCTTTAACCTGATAATCAATGATGTCAAAAAGAACATGAATCAATTACTATTCTACTATGTATTGTGTTTGGCTGCTAGAAAATCTCTGTTCTTTTTCTTTACTAACTAACCAGAAAATAAAAAAGTAAATAACTAAAATTTAAAAACGTACCGTGAAGTAGCCAAAACAAGCTACAATTAGGCATGTAATCATAGACCAAAAGCTTCTCTTCTCTTGCAAAATAGTAAGCTTTCAAGCTAACCAAATTAGGATGTCTCAATCTTCCAAGAACTTCCATCTGCTGCTCAAACTCTCTTTTCCCTCCTATATTTGCATCTTTTAGTCTTTTTACCGCCACCACATTTCCGTCGTCTAGCACCGCCTTGTACGCCGTTCCAAACCCACCTTTTCCTAACATCTCCGCCGACGCTCTTAGCAAATCTTCTAATTCGAACCTCTTTACCCCTTCGAAAAAGACCATTCGACCCCTCTCGAAACCCGGTTGGTTTGGGTACGTGCTTGAAGAGTAAACAATTTTCTCCGTTTCTAAAAGCTTTGACCCCTTCCCGTCTCGCATTTTGGCTGCGTAGTTTCTCCAGAAGTAACAGTAGAGGAGAAGAGAAACAATGGATAACACTAAGACGTCGCCGAGTATAATGGCGATTAGTGCTAATGGGCTTATTTTGGCTGTTTTGTTGTGGGTGGTGGCTGTGGTTGCAGCGGCTGCTGCTTTGTTCGGTGGTATTGAGCTTGGAGATGATGATACTACGGTCGTTGGGTTACTTCCTGGTAGCACTGGAGAGGCAATAGCTCCGGTGGATCCAGGCTTTGTCGGGTCCGATAAAATATCTTTACAGGTCTGCATTGGGGATCCGCAAAGACCAGAGTTTTGAACAAAAGAGGACACAGGGAAACCCGATAACGATCTGGGTATTTGACCCGAAAGTTGATTACCGGAAACATTAAAATCCTGCAAGGTAAGGACATTTAAACCGGTAATGGAGCCGGTAAACCGGTTCTCTTCAAGTCGAAGAGTCAACAAATGGGTCAAACGGTTGAGTGTGTCCGGAATATTACCAGAAAAGTTATTGTAAGACAGATCCAAACGGTAAAGTCGAAAGAGAGATAGAACAGACGATGGGAAGTTACCGGAGAAATTATTATGAGATACAAATAGAAGTTTCAAAGCTGTGAGATTAGACAGGTCCGGTAGCTGACCTGAAAAGCTGTTTCGTTTAAGACTAAGTACTCGAAGCTGAGTAAGAGATGTTAGAGGTTGAAAAGAGCCATGGAGATCAAGATTTTCAAGAACAAGACGCGAAACTCTGTTTTTGATACAGAAAACACCATTCCAGGTGCATGGGTCAGTAGTCTTATTCCAATCGGTAAGCTTGTTAGACATGTCGGATTCGGACTTGAACTTCATTAGGTGATCTAAATCTGGGCTTGTAGAAGCTTTAGTAAAATAGAAACAAAGAAAAAAGAGGAAAAAGGTGAAATGTAGGGTTAGACAAGTGGGTTTCGCCATTGTTGATCTGAAATGGTAGAGAGAGAAGAAGAAGGTGAAGAGGTTCGAGGAGCGTTAAGCTTGTGAGTGAGTGAGCTTAAAGAATATCGAGCGGTGGTACTGGTGGGCCTATAACTCGCAAGAGGAACTGAAGGAAGGATAAAAAGGGCGTAATTAATTAGAAAATGAAGGGGCTTTGTGGTAATAAATGATGGATAATTGTGATCGAGGTGGATGGAACAAACTGGGTGAAGTCAATGAGTATTGATGTTCTAATTTTAACTGAATAGACTACACTTTCCATAGTGCAACATTTTTTCGTTTTTGGGACAAAATTAGAGAAAATATTTATTCATTTAATTTTATTATTTATATAAAATTAAAATATAACTTTTTATTTAAACTAAAATAAATGCAATAAATAATTAATGTCAGCTTCAACTAGTCTTACAAGCATCAAATAGACATTTTTAGACTTCACCTTCCATAAATGCCCAAAATCCATTTAGACATTAAAATAGAATAAAATATAAATACAAACACTAAAAATAATATTGTCCTTTAAAATATTATTTTATTTTATTATTTTTTTAGTAAATAATTAAAAATATTCTCACTTAAATAGAAATTTATTTTTTAAATAAACAACGTTTATACATCAACTGTAAACAAATCCATTTAATCCATTTATTGGTTCAGTTTGAAAAGAAATAAACTTTATAAATTAAAATTTTTTAAAATCAGAATCAAACCATATAGAGTAAACTATGAAAACCAATTTAATTTATTTTTAGCTTTTTTTTATATATTTGATTTACTATTTAAAATTTATAAAATTAAATTGAACAAAAAAAAAAATAATTTCTTATATAAAAATTATATTAAACTATATATTTAAAAAATTAAATCAAATTCAATCAAACTATTTAGGCTCCATCGGTTTAAGCAAAATATGCTCTATGGGAAGTTGTATTCTATTTGTAGAAGAGGGCAGTGTAGTGTTATGTTATGTTATGTTATGTTATGTTAAGCAAAAGCAATGATAGTCAAAGAGCATTGACTTTGTCTATAATAGGAACAAAACTCTCTACTTGTATGATTTTCTGACACGCATGCCTTTCACTTCTTTTTAATTTTTATTTTAATTTTACCATTAGAAGAATAGAAAATGACCAAACAGTAACTTTATTTCCTTTTTTTTTTAAATTATGAATAGCTCAAAACTGCACTTATAATCATTATAGTTAGCTTGATTCAATTCAAATTAGGGTTTAGGGTTAAAGAGAAATAATAATTAGAAGCGACAAATCTTGAAATGAAATTAATTTTATATATGTATTTTTTATTTTTTGAAGAGAGAGAATTAATCTAATCCTATATTTAATAAGTGTGAGGAGAGTTGCATGCACACCAATAATAATAATAACACATATTCAATTAATTTCAAAATAATCATAAAAAAATAATTTAAAAATAAATATAAATGGCTTTTTCATTGTGTGTATATAGTTTATTAGCATCTCATTTTACTTTAATTATATTAAAAAAGAGTGTATAATATAATCAAATGTAGGGTTTTTGGTAATTTCAGAAAGGCAACACTTTGTTTTAATTTGATTGGTAGCTAATCCATGTTTTAGGTGTTGAATTATTATAGAAGAAAGGGCAATAATGGAGATTTGGAGGCGAAAGTGCTTCAATGGGCTGCCGGAATAAAGGGTTTCTCTTTGGTCTTTGCTTCCTCGAAGTTCTTACCCGTAGTAGCTTTTTTGCTTTATGCTTTTTCGTCGTTTGAACTTTGAACAGAAAGCTAACTTGTCACTTCTCTCTGCTTGTGGCTGTGGGGTTTGGACTAGGGTTTTCAGACTGTATATATACTTTTACAATGTACTGTACTGCAAATTGTATCGTCTGATATTGAAAAGAACCATAACGAATAAATGAAAAATCAAAGTAGGACCCGAATTAGAATCTTGAATTCCGAAGGACTAAATTTTAAATAAAATAAAATGTACAGATTTGATTTAGGGATGTGCAATTATGATTCGGTTTGATTATCTATCTGTTTGCGTTTGGTACCCAACAGTTATTTGATTCCAAAAGCTGTATTTGAAATTTGTATAACCATCGTCACTTCACTACGAGGCAATGCTCCTCGTTCATAACATTTATAAAATTGAAATCTAAACCTTCTAATTGGAAAATTGCAAACTGCTATTGAGTACTAATTTTATATACGAGAAAAGAAAAATAAGTAAACCACGAGACAGAAACCCTAAAACATACAGCAAGAGTACAAATCAATTTCATAATTGCAATGTTGCATTCGCATACAATACAAGAGATAATTTCCTAAAATTGAATAAGGTAATAGATGCTAATGCTTTTTCGGTTTTCGCAAAATAATTGCTAATTTCTAACTCACAGTCCAGTCAGGGCTGTCAATATTTCACATTTGTGACAGACTGAACAGTATAAGGTATACAACTCCAAGATTCCAGTGGCTCCATTGAATGTACAAGTACAAAGACTCATCTAGTGCTAGAAAATTTCCTCTGCCCTTCCGATGAGTCTAAACCGATTTTCATTGACAAACTGATAATAATTTTCCTCTCCATAAAGTTTCCTGGAAGTTAATGTAGATAATATAAGTTCAAGAAATAGCCATGTAACAAAAAGACGAACTCTTTGGCAGTACAGCTTAAAGCAACAAGCTCAATCAAGCACTTAATTAGTCCAAAGAAGAAAAAAAAAAAAAAAAAAATATTTGGCAATCAAATAGAACTTGAAGAAGTACAGAATTAGCTTTAAGGCAGAACTAGAGCGCAAGAACAAAATATCCAATAACAGGATGTGTAATTGATAATTCTAATCAACAGTACGTAAAAATCATTGGTTATTTCCAAGTGGAAACTCCTTTATGGAAAACAGGTGTAGAGATGGGACTTAGAGAGAGAGAGAGAGAGAGAGGTAGGTTATGCCATTGGCGGATTAGCCCACTGGTCGAGTATCTCGTCTTGTGGTGCCGGACGTCAAGAATTCAAACATTGATAGTCACTATCTCATTTGAATAAAAAAAGGGTCTCAAAATAGACAGCGAAGAAAAATTGACACATATTCCTTACTATGTTAAAAATGGAAAAACAAGGAGAAGCTACTAATCCATGTATAAGGGTAAAATCAACAGTCATAACAGGTAAGACAGCAAATGCATATTTTGAAGAAAAAGATATCAAATCTACATGTAAAGCATTTTCAAGGCAGGCACATGCTGAAATAATGGACAAGCTTCTCCGATATCATTAGGCCTTGCAAAACTCTGCACAGTTTTCTGAAAAGAAATTATTTGGCAATTGTCATCCACTACTATTTAAATGAGATGTGAACTTTTAGCACCCAGTGGCTAACAATTAGGACATGCTTGAATTCATCAAATCTTTTAAACTAGAAGAAAACATACAATCCAAATTAAACTTACGCTATATCTGCCAAAGTCTCTGACTTGATTACACCCTTCCCCTCTGGCAGTTCAAGGCACGAATAATGCATAATCATTTCTTTCAACGTGTACTTAGTGCTTTTAATATCATTGTCCCATAAGATACTCTGTAATGAAGGATGCGAAAAATTATAAGCTAACCTGAACCGAATTCCCCATTCATTCCAAACTTAACCATTGTGTCATAAAGTATAGCAATATCAACCAAAATGCGAAGAATGCAAAGCAAGAAATCTCAACTTGTTTTAGGAAGGAAATAGTAGAAATAAATATTCTCAGTTCATTTGAAAGTCACGGGCACCGACCTACCTTTCTGGCATACTCTCTTTTCACATCCTCATAATGCACTTTGCCTTCAGGAGAGAAAATAGAGGCATTCCAAAGAGCACCTCTTGCAACCATCACTGATGAGGCACCTTGAAGGAAACCAATAAAATTGCCAGAAATCAATATCAATTGAAACTTAAGTACATGTAGCACATGAAATTTGCATCAAACACTGAAAGCATCAGTAAGCATGCAGAAATGGTAAGAAAACAACTTTCAAGCACAATTGACAAGAAAAAAACATTTCATATTGTAGCTCAAGTGTTAAAAGTGTAGAACGGGTCTGGCTTATTTCAAATTCCAAAATTAATCATTATCTTTTGAATCCAAATTTTTTCCCTGTTTTTCTGTCTCTCGATCTCCACTTTTTTCTTTTTAGTTATTCTCTTAATGGTCTTTCTTTGAATTTTTTTTTAAACTGTACAGCAATTTGGATATTGCAAGCATATTGGTGACTATATACAGGCATGGCGACAGAGCAACAAGTTATTCTTCATCCCTGCCTCAAAAGTGAATCCCTGTCTGAGTCACTGTCCCTTCATAATGGCAATAAAAATACCCAATACTACCTGTTGTTTTTCACCTTTGATTGATCATTTTCCAATTGCCTTGACCCAAAAAATAAAGAAAAAAAGTGACTTACATTGGCAATTATCAAAACCAGATTTGATCACCCAGACCCAGAAGAAAGGCAGGAGCTTTTATTGCAATCTTTTTAATTATACAACAATATTAATGCATTACCCAATAAATATAAACATGAGTTACATTATCATACAAAAAGTAAACATATATATCCAGGTCCCATGAAGCTGGATTGAGGAATCCCAATAAAGTATACTCCCGATCCACCCAACCATGTGAGGAACAGAAGAGAATCCTTCCCTCAATTGTGCAGGTTCCAATAGGTAAACTAGCAGTCACAGCATAAACTAACAAAATAGGAGAACAAATTGGACCAAATTGAAGGGAAAATTTAGGTACCTGTTGCTGTTTTAATTCGCTCAAAATCATTGTAATCAAAGACATCTCCATTTGCGATGACTGGAATAGATAATGCTGAAACAACATCAGCAATCTCACTCCACTTAGCTGGATCCCTTGGTCTATCTGCAACTTTTCTACACATTAGACAACAAAAAAAGGAGCAACTACTTATCAGATAATTCAAGAGAAACAATGTATCAAAGTCTAATATTATATGTTTATCATTCTCATGCTTTAGAACAGTAAATCTCATCAATCAATCACCCATTTTGCCTGCTTTTAGATAACCGCCTTTTTCTAGTGTTTCATTGATCCCAGCAGATGTCAACTATAAGTCTTTTGCAGGAGGGTTTTCAGGCTTCGTAGATATCTTTGTCATAAGGTTTAAAATTATGATCCCATGTTATATTCTTCCCTTCTCCATTAAGTTCTTAGATAAACTTAAACACTTTCAAGTTACAAGCATCTCCTCCATTATCCCTTCTTCTTCACCATCCATGATTCCAAGATGAAAGTTTTGCTTCCTCACCCACTGTGAAAACTCATTATGGGTACTACTTTTACCAAATTCCCTAATGTATCAGTCTATCCTTGCAAGTCTGACAGAATTTTAGACAATAGCCATTACACAATTGTCATGTAAAGAATTTTCTGTGGCATTATCCTTACTGCTGTTAATTAACAGAAGAGCACACGCATAGCTGAAGGCTACTATCGCTGTTACATGATAGCAATATACAGGATTGAGATTTGACTATGATTTATGGTGGCTCGCGATGGCGAAGAAACAATGTGTATACAGGATCAATCAAGTGAAAATAAGGATGCTAAATTGGAATGTTTGGAAATACAAGGATGGACCAGATTCTGAATATGTAACCCTAAATTGAGTGGACTGGTAAAAGACAGAAGCATATAACCAGTTTGGGAAGTAAAGCTTAGTTGCGTTGCGTATTTTATTTTCATATGCTAGTTGCATCTATTAGAATTAAGTCAAATTCTTCAACTACAACAGTGGTTCTGACAGTTATTATGATTGGAAACTATTGCTCTGACTGCATTTAGTTCAGTTATCTCATAACTATACCAGCACTTTTAAGATCATACCAGCGCTTTAAGCTCTTTATTAACCACATCAAGAACTTTGGAAGCCCCAACTTTTGGCCAAAATATCTTTTTCCCCTTTTAATTCAACATTGACAACAACTGTGCCCCACCCCCACCTTCCTCTTAAATTTTTTTAAAGGAAAAAAAAAACGCATTTTTCAGAGGACATGAAACTAATTTAGGATCTTATATTTCAATGAACATATAATTATCAGCACAAATTCCTTGCAACAAAAATTAAATAAATTGCCTGATTCATAATAGAGCACCAAAATTAAGAATCCTCTCAAACTAAAAAATATGCAGTTAAATAAACAAAATTTGAGATTCAAAACAGAAAAGGTGTGAATTGTATATGACCTTCCATGAACTGCAAGAGCAGAAACACCAGTTTTTTCAATTCGCCTAGCCAGTTCCACTGTATCTTGGGAAGACTTCAGAAGTCGAATTTTACATGTTACTGGAGAGTTCAAGTTCCTCTTTAGTGTTGTTAAAATCTAAGCAAAAGAATTGTACAACAGTAATAATGAATAAACTGAGAACATTCTGTAAGGAAAAAGGAAAAAAAAAGAAAGAAAGAAAGAAAGACAGCAGTTTTCTGAGAATATGTTTTTTGCATACATCATGAATGAGCTCCGGTTTGTTCAATAGTGCAGCACCCATGCCCCCACTTATAGAAAATGACTTGGGGCAACCCATATTGACATCTATTGCAGCAACATCCTTACATCTAAACGAAGAAAACATTGTCAATAACGTTTACTCTATATTCAAGCCAAAAACTTGCACAAAATTTTAGGATTTAATCATGACCTAACTCAGATCCGCATGTCATAAACAAAAGAATTGACTACCACTCTCTCTGAACCCAAAGTGAAACAGAAATTAAGAATGCAACTTACACCATCTGAGCAGCAGTTAGAGCCCTCACAGCATCAGAAGTGCCCATTTGGAATACAACCCGGTTTCTTTCTTGATTGCAGGTTCTAAAGACCACATTTTCTGTTCCTTTCTCCACAAAATCAGTGCACCCAATATATTCTGCATTAAAGTAATGACTATCCCTGAATTGACACATAGAAAAGCAATGGACCAATATGGAGATAACCCAATGAAGCAAGAGGCATTGCTCGTTTCCAGTTCCATCAACAGAAGAAGGCAAGACAAAATACGGAAAAGAAAACTATCTCAATTCTTTTTCTTTTCTTTTAATGAAAAAGACATGACAAGAGAAACAAGGAGTAATTACATTTCTTTCTTGGTTAATAAGAATCCCACTTGGATACCTAGATTTAAAATTAGGAACCCTAAACAAATAAATAAAAGGCATTTTTCGTTAAAAAGAAGATTTCCTTCGTAGTCATTTGGATCTAACTGATCTAGTTTTCTTTATATTTTTATATTTACAAAGGAGATACTAGTAATTCTATTTTTTCATGAATTGGCCTTAGTTATGATCTCATAACCAATTTGGTCTTATATTGAGTTTTTCAAATTTATTGGCCTTGTATATTTTGTGGTTCTTTACTTGGTAGCAAGAGTTCTACTTAGCCAAATCCAAAGCAGTAATTTAATCATGACGAAATAAGGGGAGATACAAAGGCCTTAAATATTTACACACTCTTCAAAAGTTGGTGAAGGTCAATTATCATGAGGATTTTGAGCTAAGTGGCCACCAAGAAAATTATTTGGTGAGCACATACCAAGTCTTTTTCTTTTTCTTTTTTTCTCTTTCTTCTTCCCACTAAAGGTGGCGTAAAGCAGCGGGCAGACTTAGCGTTCATAGAATGAACCCATTCCTAACTTGCCAGGAATAATTTAATTCAAAATAAGATCTACTCCACCCAACTCAACTCTTTTTCCAACCTTTTTGTCTTCAGATTGATCAATCAAAGCATAAATTCAAAACCTCAATTTTGAACGCATCAGCACTTCTGCAGGCAACTTGTTCATTTCCAGCCAACAAAAACGGCAACTTCTCGTCCGTGGACCTCAATACACACTATAATAGCTCAATTCACATACTGCATAACCTTTCTTATTTCACTATGTATCCAAAATTCCTGATATCAAAACACTAATGCACAATAATCTGTTTATTGGCAAATCTGCTCTACTTCAATGAGTCCTTGACTGAAAAGTTTATAACAACATTCTTTAATTTCTAATCCCATGCTCCGTCACTAATGCTCCTTCACTGAAAGTCTTCCATCATCACTTTAAAAAAGATAACGTGAACCAAGTTCTCAATATTCGACTCCCTCATCACAGTGAAATCAGATGGATCCTTATCTGCATTGCCAAGACCTTTTGTAAAGAGTATAACAAATTAAGTCCAGATCATTAGCTTTCAGATTCCATTACAAATTTAAAATATTTTTGTTGAATCCAATTTTTCCAAGCTCTATTAGATGCTCTTTGGCACTACTTTTGACTTCCTTTTTCAGGTAAGTTAGTTTTTTTTCTTTATGGTAACACCATTACTTGTACACATCAGCCAAATTTCCTAGTAATGGCACTTATAAATTTATATTCTAAAATTCCATACAAGTGTGAGTACCATGCAAAGGGTTTTCATTTTAAGCTAAATCTGAATACTATTTGCAGAATGTGAGAAGCACAGAGCACAAACAAATTGTCATTTAGCTTAAGCATGAAACAGAAATTACCATTTAAGCTGTGTGCTTGCATTCAATGGTTCAAGATCAATGATCCCCTCCCTGAATGTAATATTTGCACCATATGTAGCTGGTGACCTAAAAATCGATATTCCCGAGAAAATGGTACAACCAAATTCAATCAATATGCAAGAGCCAATACTAAGCTACTTCAAAGTGTAATTTTATGACAATTTACAAACAAAAATCTTTTGATCACAAATTATTTGTATAAACTTCAATAAGAGTGCCCCTTCTTTCACAATCGGATCACCAATCTATGGCTACCAGCTCAATATACGAACATTCCAAACAGGACTTAGCACCATAGCATTGGATCAGTTTCTCAAAGAAGAGGAGGAGTGAGACAAGTGAACAGGAAAAGATCTTCGCAGATCAAAAAAATACTATCAAAGACTTTGGCTCCCTTATGAATATGGGGCATTTGGGTAAACAAACATATCCATGACATTATCAAATAATTTTGCACCAAAAGCAGTCAGTCTGTTAATTTCACTAAATCATAGTTCACCACAGCCTATGTATGCAGATTCTAATCCATACCTGACAACTGCCTACTAATTCAGTTTTTCCATGTAGTGAGCTGCCGGTACCAAAGGTTAAACTGGTGCCTATATATCGCAATATGATCCCTTAGGTTGTCTTACGAAGCAACACTGACTTGAATTACATAATACAAACTGGAGTTACATTTGAAAGGGCTGCAACCCTACTAATTCCATTGCAGCTGCAGGCATTCCTCACCAACAAATGCAACCACCAGCTAGTTGTTTTCAAACAACTGCCACAATTATAACACGAAAAATTTATGCTTCCAAAGGACAAATCTCTTAACTCCACTATACACAAAGTACCCCAAAAGTTATTGATTCATTAAGAGCTTGTTTGTTAGAAATGAACTCCATGAAATTTTCTCAAATTCATTTGCAAACCCGTACATATCAACGTATTTGTTACTAAATGAAACTTTATTTACAATTCTGTGGAATTGGTTGTACACTTATACTTAAATCCAATCAAATTTCATAGAATTTGCAAATCAACCTTAACAATGCTACAAATTTTACTCGACTAAAATTAGCTCTAACAATGCGATCAAAAACAGCATTTAACATAACAAAATTTCTAGTAGCGGTTATAATAAAACAGTTTGTTTGTAAAAGCCATAAAAGAAATTAAGGCGAAAACAGTACCATTAACTTTCCGCTCACATTTGAGCATCTTATGGTCAATAATCTCCTCCCCATATGTAATATCAGCACCATATTCAGCAGCTAATAACCTAAACGGCAACGTCCCCTGCGAGAAAACGACACCAATAATTCAAATTAGTAACTATCCAAAGACTTCATAAAATAAGAATTACTTGTCGATTTTGTTATTAGTACTCACAACTCGAACCATGGGAGCCAGCACCAGCTTATTCTCGTACTCCATCTTTGTCGATAGAGAGAGCTGAGAACAGTTGCGCGATGGCTGGCGCCTGGTGGTTGCTTCTTTTTCTTTTCTTTTTTGTAGTTAATAATATATTTGTAGTTAATAAATATATTATCAATTTGCAAAATGAGTGACTATATATATATACTGTATTTACAATAGTCAAACAGATTATCAATTTGCACACTGATTTATTGTATATCAATTAGAATCAATTTAAATATTTATTGTATTTACATTACCTAAACATATTTAATTTTAAAATTTTCATTAGAAACAGTCTAAAAATATACCCAAAAAAATTATTTACTGCATATATAAAAAATAGTCAATAATTTATATTATAAATCGTTTTTCTTTTGAAATTCAAATTTTTCTCAAACCTTTAAATTTTTAAAATGGTAGCAATTTAATGGAAATTGTTGTCCTTGATTCGCAAAAGATTCTATTTCTTTTCATTTTTTTTCTCTTAAACAAATTTAAATATGGTTTATTTCTAAGAGATTGAGTTAACCGCGGCCGGAGATAATATAATCTAAATTGAAAATCATTGATATCGTGGGATTTAACCAGGATTTGCCAATTTTTTGCAGAATGGTTGTAGAGATAAAGAAATTGGGTGTCATTGTGTTTCCTTTTCTATTAGTTGAGCATGTTAGATTTTTTTTTTTTTAGGGCTACTAACAGCTTTGCATGGGAAGATATTATTTTGAATATATTTTTTTTTAATTTCGACTAAATTTATTAGTTTTTTAATTTTTTTTCTATTAAATATCACATTTGTCTAAAAGTAAAAAAAAAAATTAAATTACACTAGAAATAGAACTCCATTGATGTCTTTGAATTGGTTTTAGAAATATTTTACTATAATAAATTATAAAACATATGAAAAACAATATGTTTCCTACAAAAAAATTTATCCTTTCAAGAATTCAATATATTATGTGAAATATAAATTTATTGAGCAATTAATCTTTGGATATTATATATCAAAGGCCAATTTAGTTTAATTATTATGTGGTCATATATATTTATTAGTAAAAAAATTGCATTTTAAACCTGAGCTGACATATCATTTCACTTCTCTGAATCTTCATTGTTTCCAAATAAACCAGATTGCTCAAAATAGTTACTCCAGCTTTGTGTTGAATGCTAAAACTAATTTCCCATTATTTGATATTACATATACATTTGGGGCACCATTGTAGTCATATTCAAACAATTGCTTTGCCTAGGAAAATGCAGTTTACATTAGGGAAAAAAAATTAATGGGATAAAGAATAAAGGAAACAATTAACTTATGCCACTTTAACTCCACTGGGGCGTTTTCCTTCCATAGCGTCCTTCTTATTGCGGCAATCAGCACATAGGAAAGGCCCTTGCCATGGTTTTGAGCTGGTGGAGAAGATTGAACCAGCATGGACAGAGATGCCCTCGCTTGGTGCAAGATCGACTTGACATACAGCACATGTGAAAAGACCAGATGTTGATTGTGTTGCTGTGTCATCGTTCCCCAGTCTGCAAGATAAAGGAATAGCAATTGAATTGAGTTGTAACCATTAAAAGAGAATTTCTCACAGATTGTATGCACACGTTACAAGGAATGGAAGTGCAAGTACGAACAACACAACTAAATTCCAATTTTATAAAAGTAACTAAAATTAATTGAGTAAAAAGAACAAAAATCTCTACATTCCAAAGTCATCTGAAAGTCGTTGAACTGAAAAATATTGGCCATTGAAATCATGGAAAAATTCAGCATTGCGTAGTCTGAAAGCCATGCAGGCACAAACTGCATTAAGACTTTCCACATGCCGAACATGCAGGCTGTTTTAGGAGGCAATTGATGACACGCAACTATAACTGGAGTTCTTGTAGAAATTATCTTCAGTAGCATTGCATATGCACCCTTCTGCTGATGAGGAATCAAAGGCAAAGAACATACCACTCCCCAAAAAAACAAAATAATAAATGAATGAACAAACAAAACGGTAAGACCTAGTTTTATAAGCCATTTTACCGCCACATTATTTAAAGAAAAATTAAGGGGCTCAAAGGCTCAGTAGTTTGCTATTTTTAGTTCAATGAAATATTACCACAAGCCAAGTATAAAATTCAACTCAAATGCATGGTTCAGCAATTTGCTTTCCCCTTATTTGCAAAGACTCGGGACTAGATCTACCAAAATCATATCCCATTACCATGCAACCCAAGGTACCAAGGCAGTAATGCTTGCTGTGAAATTAAAGCTAAGCCTCATTTGCACTTGTGCAAGGACAAGGAGTTATCTACTGATTAAACATTATCTGGTTCCATGTCAATATCAGTACTCGTCAATTTCATTTCCGTGCCAGTGCTCATTGTAGCAGTTGAGAATACCTAACCATCCTCCTTGCTTGTAAAAAGTCAAAAAACAGGTTAAGCAACTCAGTTTAGATTCGTTCAGTTCATCCCCAATCCAGATCGAACATAAGAGCAGGCCAAACCTGATAATTTCAACCCAAGACCAACCGACCCATAGAAATTGCAGCCAATGCAAACAACCATCAGTTTGGTCCAGACTGTGCTTGGTCATTTGAGGCAGTTAAAAATTTTATATGATTTTTTCCTCTCAAGGACAATAGTAGCATGTGATGCATATAGAGAATATTTTATGTTAACTCAGATTCCTAACTATGATACTTTAGAACTAGGAAATAATTTAACCTTCATGTAGTGGTCATCAATGATCAATATTAGAGACTAATTTTATTATTTCGTATCATAACAAAATGCATAAAGAAATTTTTAACAGATTTGTGAATTAGTGATTCAAAAGCTATAAGATAATAATAAATTATCTAAAATATTAAGCACTAATATATTGTGTTGTAGTAGCATCAATGTTCTCTAGATCAAATCTCATACTTTTGAAGTAGAAACAGTGAGCCAACCATAAAAGGAGGAAAAAAAAAAAAAAAAGGCAGAAGCAACCAAATAAACTCCAGAAGTCTACAATAATCAACAATACCTAAAGTAGAAGTAATATATAATATAACAATAAGACAGAGCACAAATGGCAGCACTAACCTTTCAGCAAGCATTGCTGAGCCTTCTTCAAACAATTCTTCTACTATACCTACAGCAGAAAGCTTTTTTGATAGCTTATTAGCAGAATCATGTGATTTCTTCCTGAATAACAAGGCTGCAAGTTTGTTCTGCTTCTTGGGAGGAGTTGATGGCCGTACTGAATTATCAGGAGGAATAATGTCAACAACAATGCAGGTTGTATCATCCTTGAGTCCTCTTGTCCTTAATGCTTCCTACAATAATCAAATCCAGCAAGAAATAATTTATGAGTACAATCAGAACACACATATGACCAACCAAAATATTTTATGCTATGCCAATATATATCAGCACACAGGTTATTACATAGCTAGTGCCAGAAGAGAACAAACAGAAATTTAATCACCTTCACAACTTGTCGGGCAGCAAGTTCAGCTGGCAATCCGCGGCAAGATTTTGCTGCCATTTCTGAGGAAAGAGCGTCCCAGATTCCATCAGAAGCAATTATAAGCCTGCCACCTGCATTTGATAGCTTTTATATGAACTGAAGAAAGTCAGAGATCATTTTGTACAAGGCCCAGTAATATCGAACATAATTGCAAGGACATTGCACCCAAGAGAGAAAACAACAGAGCAAAATATAGTCAATTGTGATGAATACATGGAACAAAATGGATGCTTACCTTCACTTGCTTGACATGTGGAATTGGAACTATAAACTCTCCAACATCCATGTCCCCAATTGATCTAGAAAGGCATAATCCCCCTGGCCAACATCGGAGTGGGCCAATCTGAAAAAGTTGTGCAAAAGATTAAGCAAAGCTGACATGGTTGAAGAAAGATATTTGCTTAGTTAACGACAATAATAAAGACTTCAATGCTTGTAATGAGAAATATATGAGATCTTAAAGCACTCACCTCAGCACCACCAACAACGCTGAGCCTTCCAACTTCCCCACCACTTGCAGTTACACGTTCCCTCCTGCAGATAAAGCGCAGCAAAATAAGTTCCTATCTGTTGTGTGATAAATGATATGCAATCAAGATAAACACATACTCTTCCACATTCTCTTCGAGTCTATGATCCACAGTTAAGGAGGAAACAGCACCACCCTGAGCATCTAAAATACAGCGTGAGTCTCCAACAGATGCAACAGTGACTGTCCATCCATCAACTATCACAAATGTTGCAGTAGTACCTGACGTCTCTCCTGAAGAATTAAATAAAAACGAAATAGTTAGTTCCATCAAAAGGCACGTTAGACAGTGTAAAATTCAAATTATAACAAATCAAACAGTGAAGATTATGGGGTCTAAATTCCATGCCTCTGCTTTGGAACTCTTTGTCAGTTTTCACAAACCCAGCCACCAAGGCTCGAGGTAAAGCTTGAAGCCACTCGTCCCGCCCAAGTCCACGAGGAAGTGCACCCAAAACATGATTCAATAAATTCTCCTTAGTAAATATTGCAGCAGCATTTCCATTATGCCCGTCAAAGATCTGAAAATTAGAAGAGATTCATTGATTATCTCATAGAATAAGACAGATATAGATGAAAAAATATACAATCGCTACAATTATTTAAATTTGATCCAACCCATTTTCAAAATTACAAATATCTCTCTTTTTTTCCCTCTGGAACTCCAAAAAGAATCAAAACCTTATAATTTTACATAAATCTACTACAGCAAAGGGGGAGAAAGAAAGATTTCATGTATTTGGAGCTACAATTCCCCTTAGCCATTTTGCATTTTGCCAGAATAGAACTCTCATTAACCGAGAACACCAATCTGAAATATTGTTTAACTATTGGAGAACGCAACTCTAATATTTAAGCAGATTCTTGTCTAATGCATTAAAACGGCTGCTCTTTAACCAACTTAAGATTTCCTACATCATATGGTCACGTATCGTTATTACAAACTATTCAGTTTCTCAGCACCAAAAGAAACATAGGAGCCAGAGAATGCAAGAAATTACCGCAAACACAGAAAACGTCGATGAGGGATTCCCCGGTACTCGCTGACAGTCTGTCTTCATCAAAAAATAATCTTCTCCTTTCCTAGACTGAGCCGCATAACCATATCTCAAAGTTGGCTTCTCCATCTTCTCATTCCTCATTTCTCTGCTGATCAAAGCAGCGAGAGGCACAAGATTATCACGGCGACGCCTTCCTTCTCCGGAAGCCATTATCTATGACTCCAATGTCTTATCTTCTGGGTCCAAGACCTCCAAATTACCAAATGATTTGCCGCAAAAGCATATTCTAAATACAACTTCCTTGAAACCAAGGATCTCCCAGAATATATAACAAACCAGTAATCCTAATTTCACTTCACAAACATAACTATTCTTTATCTGAACACTGGAATTCAGTTCTCTCTCAATTAACCACCAAAGTTTCTAACTTGATCTGCCGTCATCATTTGTAAAATAGAAGCAAATATTATACTTAGATCAAGCAAATGAATCAAAGGATGCTGTTGAAACTAATAACAATTATTATAATTCATAACATAATTGTCTGTATTGAGCCATGAATGGTTCACTGTCTAGCATGAGATTCAAAACTCTATAGTAAGGGAACAAGTACAAATTTATTATTGATTAGATAGAGAACAAAATTCTGGAAGACAGAAAGAGAGTAAATGAAAAAAATAAAAAAGGAATGTAGAATACCAGCAAGAATGTCTGGCTGTGTGTTTTGAGCAGAAACAAAGATGCAGATCTGATTAGGACTGAGCAAAGCACCACAAAGATAGCAACAACACGTATAGGAAACGCGTTAATGAACTGTCAACCAATTAATCTAAAACCAAAACCTCAATTTAAAAAAAAAAAAAAAGAAGAAATAAATAAAACCCATAAAAATAAATGTGATTCAATTTTTAAGAACCAACCCAGGTCAGCTTCTGTACATTTTCCTCTACCAACCAGAGATACTTAAAAATAGTGAAAAAAAATCAAATGGAAGGGTTACTTAGAAAGACTTTTTTTTATCCCCTCAATTGGTGAAGGAAAGGAGCCAGAAAGTGGATTTTGCTGACTCTATAAAGCAATCTCTCCACATACCCACATTCCCCTTTCTGTTAAAAATCTCATCTTTTTATTCTCCAAGAAAAAATGCTTTACCTTTCTAATTTTCCAGGAAAAAGTTACAGAACTAGAGTTAAAGCAAGAAAAAACCAGCCATAGCAAGCCTATTTACAAAATCAGCAGCTTCAGCCTTCAGCAGAGAGATTACTCATTGAGAGAGCGTTTATTAGATTCTTTGCTGGTGCCGCTTGGATCAGAAAAGAGAAAAAGGATAGTGTATTGTATTGTACTGCTGCCTGCTGGTGGTGGATTACTGTAAATCAGATTGTGGGGACCACATGCAATTCAGAGTTGAAACTGCAAGTAGAGAGAGACAATTTTTTAATTTATTTTAAAATTAAATTTTTTCCAGAAAATTGAGGTAAAAAGCTGACACGTGTGGAAGACGGTGCATGTGTTTCTGTGATGGCAATGATGTGGATTATTTATATTGGATATACATATAAAGCCAGGTGTATGTATAGGATTTGCATACTTTGGTGGTCCTTAATAATATTAGGTCAGGTTTTGTTAGAGGGACCACTTTATAAATAGAGGAAAATATTTTGTAAATATTTTTCTTTTTTTTTTTTTTTTTTGTGGTTGGGTTATGTTAAGAATAAATATTTAATATTTTTTTTTTTTTGGTATGGTCGCTCATTAGCTTAATGGGGGTAATTAGGTAAGTATCTTGCATTTAATGGCAGCCAGCAAAGCATGCTTGCATTGCCACACCAACGTTTTTCCTTTTTTCCTGTTTGTGGAAAAATTAAAACAATCTTCTAGCAAAAATATTTTCCAAGAAAATTAAAAAATAAAATTTTTTCTTCATATGTATCAAATTTTTATTTTCAAATTTTATTAAAATTTGAAAAATAATTCATAATAAACGTCATATTTATATAAGTAGTGGGTCTTCCAATAAATAAATAAAAAGTCATATAACTCGATACAATGATATTGTACAAGTCTAGTATTTTAGAAAATAATTAAAATAATATTTTAATTATTAATGTAACCTATTATTATAATTACTAAATTTATAATCATATCTTCTATTATCTATTTGATTTAATTATTTTGCGATAGCTGTAATTGTTAATTTTGTGGATGGCTAGAGCCTATAGTTATGAGCTTATGATACTGGTTATTTAGCAAAAGTTTAATAGTGTTATTATTAAAATATAAAGTAAAATTAAGAATATAATAATTATTATATTTTCATATATTTTTATTTTAAGGTGTATATATTATTAAATGTAAAAAATATATATCTTTTGATTTTCATAATAATATGTAATAGTTATTTTATCATTTTAAATTTGATATTTTCATAATAATATGTAATAGAAAATACAGTGAAGATTTTGTATTACATTCTAATTCCTTTCCAACACCTCCCAAGGAAAATTCCGAATTGGATCCCAAATTGACGAGTTAGTATGAGCTTATCCATGCGGTTATGCACTTTTCGAATAGGAATCCATTTTCTGAAAGATTCTGGCTTTCGTGCTTTGGTGGGTCTTCGAGATTATTTCGATGACCTATGTTGTGTTGAAGAGATATCTATATGATCCGATCGATTGCATAAAGCACGCAGTAGCAACAGAATTGGGGAAAGTGAGTTTTTTCTTCCGTGATGAACTGTTGGCACCAGTCCTACATCCTACATTTTATTTTGTCTCTGTGGACTGAAGAGAAAGGGGCTCAGCGAGAAAAGGACTGTACAATGAGAGAAGCAAAGCAAGGAGGTCAACCTCTTTCAAATATATAACATGGATTCTGGTAATGCAATGTAGTTGGACTCTCATGTCGATCCGAATGAATCATCTTTTTCGTGAAGGTAAATCTTTGCCTAGTAGGCAAGAGGATAGCAAGTTCCCAATTCTATTATGAAATCATGTGCTATAAATTGAAGAATATTCTTCCCGTTAAATTTGATATTTTTAACTTTTTTTATTTTACTTATTATTAATGTAAATATTAATTATTTAGAGAATTTAATATAAGAGTAATTTAATTAATTATTTTTATTTTTTTTAAATTGATCGATCATCATATTTTTGTTCCATACAAATTCTTTCACAGTTTTTTAATAATAATAATAATATAACAGAAAGGGGCAGAAATGTATTAATTTTCCTGCTGAACGGGCTGTTAAGTTGGGCCTTTCTTGGGCCTACAAGAATTGCCCGTTTGTTCAGCATGAAAGGAACTATCAACAACTGATGCATAACTTAAAATCAAATGCTACATAAGTACACTATACACATGAATTTATAGTTTCTTTTTTTTTATCAGCAAAATTAATTTATTTTATTATAATAAAACATATAAAAAAAATTAATTTATCCAAGTAATTTAACCCAAATCTATAAGAAATTTTTGAGTGAATTCGGTTTTCACATCAGCCGTGTATCGAACCAATTGCTTACATCATCCCTTTTATTAAGTCATTCCACGTCAACAGTTCTTAAACCATTCCAGCTGGATTTTCTGATCTGTAACCAAACAGGAGATTACGAGCTGCTCAATATGTTTTTATGGAGAAATTCTTATCGCCCACCTCGTCGTTCATATTCTTATCTCACCGACATTCATATTCTTAAACATACATTACGGTTATATTCTTTTATATGATCCGTACTGACTACCGAGGCTTTAAGTTTCCCATAGAAACACAAACTTTTCTTCTTGACAGGATTAAGCAAAAATAGCAATATTTTCAAAATTGGATTGGACATTAAATAGCTGTCATTTTGGGTCGTGACTGGATAAGTCAGACTTAATTCAACCGGATGTTTGACTTCTGAAAATGACTTTTTACTTTTAAATTTATAATTATTTATAAAAAATTAAGTATAATTTATCATAATATGAAAATAGTATGTTGGCTTGGAGTTCCTTTCACAATTCATAACACTTGAGAAATAAAGAAATAAATAATTTTTTATTTTTTATTTTATATAATTATTTATGAAGTTAAATAGTATATAGATATAAGTATATTAATTGTTTTATTTTAATTCCATGTCTAATAAAATTAATTTATAAATAAATGCAAAAAAATATAAATGTTAAGACATAATAATCTGTAATCTCTCTCTATATATTATATATTATATATAATTAATATTTAAATTTTTGAATTTTTTTTCCTTCGACCATTTATATTTTTTCAAGTGACCACTTTGAAACGTTAACTTTCTAAATTTCGAAGATGCTACGTGGACTATGAAATAATATATACATCATAATTATAATGTATTGTGAAAAAAAAAAAATCCGGCCTTTGGATAGCATAAAAAATTAATTTACCATCATAGTATATTAATTGTTTGTTTTTAATTTTCTATTAATTAAAAATACTAATTATTTGACTAAATAAATGATTAAAAAATAATCAGCACAATTAAAATTTTTCCACCGAATAAAATGAACATTTCAAATTATAAAATTTTATTTTTATTATATAAATAAATTGATTTAAGTAGAATATTTTATTATATAATGTTATTTCATATATTTTTCTAAAAATAATTCAATATCATAAATTATAATTTACAACATATGAACTGTAGCTAGTAAACAAAATTTGGATATTGATAATCTCAAAATTATTTACAAATTAATTATATAAATGTTAAAAATATAAATTTTAAATTAAATATTAAAAAAGTATTCTCTCCGTTCTTTTTAAATAGAAAGAGTTTTTATTTTAGATATTTTTTTACAAAAAATTTTGCCTAATTTTAGGAATTATAGAAATCATTTAAATTTGAAAAGTCTATTTTACCATTCTTTTAGTCTTTTGTAAAAATTTTTACTGTGAAAGATTCCCAGTGGCAGATAAAGTTATATATTAGCATTTAATGTAAATAAAATTTGGACACCAATTTTCTATTGAAAAAAAAGTGTCTGTATAGATTATATTAGCATTGATTAAAATGAAATTTAAATAGAAAATTACCATAAAATTTTCAAATTAATCATATTTGAAAAGAATTTTTAGGGACTTAGCACAATATTTAAAAAAAGTTTAATTATAAATTTAGTATTTAAATTTTTTAAAAATTTATATTTTTAAATTTGAAAATTGAAATGTAATTTAAGGTATAAATTGATATAAGAGGAAATGAGATACTATTTGTAAATTAGAAAAAAAATAAAAAAAATAATTAAACTATATATATAGTATATATATAATTTTTATTTTGGTGAAAAATTAGTTGTTGTATAAAAGAACGTTTATCAAATCATTCAATTGCGTTGTTTTGCTGTTGACTAGTCTGGTAACAGACTCAGTTAATGAGCTTTGAAATTGACATCATCATCTTCTCAAGTAAAGCTGCAGAGGCCCCTCTGCCCTCACTCATCACTATCTTCTTCTTCTTGATTTTCTATTCAAATCCCAATAAATTGTAACACGGACCCAATCTCTCTCTCTCTCTGTCTGCTTAAACAAGAATAATAACTTCCCCTTCTTGAGATCTTTTGACCGTCCAAAAGCTTTTGCTTAATTCCAATTAGACCTCTTCAAAAGAAAGCGTCTTTCACGTTTCACTCAGAGTCTCGGTTCCAAGAAATTCACCTTCTTAAAAACCCTTCAAAGAAGTTAACTCATCCTTTGCGGTCAATGTAAATGGAGAAAGGGCATATGTACATCTACCCGTAGCTATATATAGATCTGCTATGGGGGCTTGCTTTTACATTATATAATTTTTGGAATTCTAAAGAGGTTTTGAAGGATGAGTGGAAGTGGGGAATCATCGCATAATCGAACCCCTAGAGAGTTAATCTGTCACGCTGGTGCTGGTGCTGCTGCAGGTTAGATTAATAAATTTCAGTTTTTTAGTTTCATATTTGTTGAATTTTTTTTTTTTTTTTTTTTTTTTTTTTGTGAATTTTTGTTTGAGGATTTTTTTTTCTTTGTATCTAGTTCAAGCAAGAGCTACAAATTAAGATAGTGTCAAGTGGGTTCTGTTTGTTAATTGATGTTTACTGCTTGATTAGTCATTGGAGTAAATAATAGACTTTTGTAATTTGATGTGTTGTTGATGATGTTGATACTTGCAGGTGCTATTGCAGCTACTTTTGTTTGCCCATTGGATGTTATCAAGACAAGGTTGCAAGTCCATGGCTTGCCTGTGACTCCCAATTCAGGCCGTGCGGGTATTCTTGATTTTGAGCACTTGAATATCATGTTTATGGTGGTTTTTGGACCTATATATTGGTTTATTTGGGTGCATTTTGGTGGACGTTCTGTGGAGGTGCCCTGGCATTGAATTAACCTTTTAAAGGACAAATCATTTGCCACAATGCCACTGATCATTCTAGGAACATATAATCCTGATTTCTTTTTTATGGTTAAACCGTTTTTATTGGTTTATTCAATAAAGGTGTGTGCCTGTCATTTTAATGTGTATGTGGTTTTCACAGACTGGGGATTAGTTCACAAACTTTCATGGTTGAGTTCTTCTGTTTTAATGAAGACTTAAGTCATAATTCTAGCTGCTTGAGCTTTTTCACACTAACAAAAGAATATATGCTATCTTCTATATTTTATCTATGCAACTACTCTTAATTTAAAAAGAGTGTAAATATGATACTTGAACTATATTGGACCACAACAATCTGAAGATGGGCTTTAAAACTGATTCTACTCCTATCTACAGGCCATTTTTTTGCTTATCAATAAATGATAATTCTTTGTGCTCTTCTCTTTCATCTGTAATCAGGTAGCGTCATTGTTACAAGTCTCCAAAATATAATCAGGACTGAAGGTTTTAAGGGACTGTATCGTGGTCTTTCTCCGACGATAATAGCACTACTTCCAAACTGGGCTGTGAGTATTACCCTTGTTTCTTGATTACATGAGGCCATTGCTTGAAATGCATTTTAAGTGCTTATGATTTGATTGCTTGGACTAAATATACTAGGCACTCTGATAAAAGATGAAAAGTGCTGTTTTTTGATAGTTAATCCACCTTAGGTGACATTACCTCCGTGTTTCAACTAAATATAATTGATGGATCAAGAATCTTTAAGATTCCTGCCAAAAAAGAAGAGTATAATATGAAGCTATGCCTTGTCCGTCTTGTTTGCGATGTAACTTATGAAGATTGAATATTACCTCCAGTTCAATTTCTTTATGATGTTATTGAGGATAAAAAAGGATTGTAATGAAAGAAACTGTCAAACATGGACTTCTCATACTATAAAGTTTTATGAACAAACACGAGCACTGCTTCCAACAGAGAGAAAGAAGTGTCATAATCATAATTGCTTCCTTGTTTTCTTGTACGAATCTATTGAACTAGACTTCCACTGATATGCATTGATTACTGAGGTCCTTGGAAAATCAATTCCAAATTCAGATGTCTTTTCTCTTAAATTGATTAAAGCAACTTTCTCAAAGTCATGCTTCATTTCTCTCTTAGCAAACACATGCAAAAAACCATCTTTTATGTACTCAATATATTTCAATAACAACCGTGCTGATTTTATTTGTAGGTGTATTTCACAACATATGAACTCCTCAAGGGCCTACTACTTTCACACGGTCCGTATTTTGCAGTGTTGGCTTTTTTTTTTTTCCCTTTTGCTCTGGCCTTCTCTTGAGTTCTTTTACAAATCTTGTTGTATTAAACTTCATTTTTCTAAAGGATTCTGGAATTTGTTGGTTTCATTATTATTATTATTATTATTATTTTCTAAATACTTCATTTCGTTGTATTGTAGGGGATGGTAATAACGAACTCACAATTGGTACAAACATGGTAGCTGCTGCAGGTGCTGGAGCTGCCACCGCCATTACTACAAATCCATTGTGGGTTGTGAAAACCAGACTTCAAGTAAGTCTAGCATGGTTATATATATATATAATACAATACCATTCCTTTTAAACATGTTATATTTTACAACTGTTTTTATTACTATGCTTGCTTCCTCCTTCACTGACAGCCGTTTTTAAACATCATAGCAACTTTCAAATTAACTCACTTGCACATATGCCTCTCTCTGTGTTTATGATTTTAGAGTGCTGCCTAGCTGTACTTAGTTTGAGCATTCAGTTCATTTTTGTGTAGCAACAAATATGTTTTTCCGTGTTGCAGTCTTGCAGAAGTATGTAAACCAGGTCACAACTTGAAAATGGGTTGGAATTCTGAGGATGAAACTTCTTAGCAGTGCTAGAGTTATACATGAGCCAAGCATTCATATGGTATGGACCATAAAGATAAACCTCCCGGATAGCAGATGTAAAGAAAGTTAGTCAATCTCATTCGGTTTTGAGATTCTAAAAACATCTTTGCTTTCTCCTTTTCTAAAAGGCATTTAGCATCGAAGCATTCTCGTGAAGTATGAACTGAAGTTAGGCATTAAGATAATTGAAATAGTTAAACTGCAAGCATGAGATCCACTATCCTGCCCCATATTTCTCCTTAGTAGTAAGCAAAATGCCAAGCACATCGAGTATGATATTATAATGCAAAAACATATGTATGTGCTTTTGCCTTAGATGTGAACTTTTTGTTTCTTTTTGTGGATAGCTGTCAAAAGTATGTATTGTTTATATTTTATCTTCAATATGCATGTCACTATCTTTTGCTCTTGAAACTGCAAGTTTGAATGGAAAGTTTTCTGAGTTAGCGCATTTTTAAAATATGTGTTTGGCATTAGCTGCTAAAGAAAAAACATAATATCCTTGAGAAGGGGAATGAGATTTCAAGCTCAGTGCATAATTACAAACTAAACTCATTGGAATTTCTAGATTTAGAAATGAACAGGTGGATTTGATTTTGACATTTTAGTTTGATTGTTGAATGAAAATCTTAAGAATTGAAAATTTTCATTCTAGAAAGGGGAAAGAACTGGAGAGAGACAAAAATAGGAAATCCTGGTCTTAAATAAAATACTTGGGAGTAGGCACGTGATCTTACATCTTTACGTTGGTGGTTCAAATTCACAATCTAGAAAATACTTGTTATGTATTTTCTATGCTTTTAACTGTCTCAAACTAGCAAAAAGTAGAAGACTTGAATTCAAATATCTCCTGCAGTTCATGGACTTAAATGCAAATGATATCAATTAGCATCCGTCCTATTTACAAATCTATATGTGCTATTCCTTCAGAATGTATTATTTAAATTGCCCATCTGATATGCACAAAGCTACTTGAATTGTTCCTTGAGAAAACTTAGTTTGGTGATTTTTAATCAATTCGATGCTGGTCAATATCCTGTGCAATTTTCTTCAACAATTTTGTTTCTCAAGATAGCAATAGAAATTTCTAGCTAGCAGAATTCCTGTAATTGGCTGGTATATGGCTTGTAGAAACTAGATCTACAGTAATCACTACTACTGTTTTTTTTCGGAGAGAGAGGTGGATGCAGAGGTGGAGATGGGTAATAAATTGCATCAGGTGGATCATGGCATTTGTTTGCTTGTAATGGTTTATGGTCGAACATGTGTTAAAAGATTTGTGCTGTTTTTCCTTTCTTTTATTTAGTTATTATGCTTGCTTTATGATACTGGAGACTTTGCAAACAGCATAACTATTGGATATGCTCTCACACTCGCAATATACACATTTTGAGGGAAGGTTCTTATTGATCTATAATTATGCTTCTTTCTAGTCATTCAGTTGTTTCCATCTCTTTTTTTTCAGACACAAGGAATGAGGCCGGGTGTGGTTCCCTACAAAAGCATAATCTCTGCTTTGAGAAGAATTGTACATGAGGAAGGCATTCGAGGGCTGTATAGGTCGGTGCAAAATTTAAAATTTGACCAGCTTTTTAATTGATTTTGAATGTATAAAGTTATGATGATTTGGCTTACTTTGCTTGGACCATTTTGCAGCAAATGTTTTTATGATTTTAATGCCTGGAAAATGTTATTTCACACGTCAATGTCATAATGTTTTTTCTTGCTATGAAACAGTGGCATTCTACCTTCTTTGGCTGGGATAAGTCATGTTGCAATTCAATTTCCTGCATATGAAAAGATAAAATCTTACATGGCTAAAAAGAGTAATGTTTCCTGCTTAATTTTTTCTGGGCTGTGTATGCAAGATTCTTTCTTTCTTTTGTTTTGAATTATTATCTTTTATTCTTATTGGTTTCAACATTCCCAGATAATACAACTGTTGATAATCTAAGTACTGGGGATGTTGCAATTGCTTCCTCAACAGCCAAAGTTTTTGCCTCTGTATTAACTTATCCTCACGAGGTGTGCTTTGCATTGCTTTCCCTTATGCAATTGTAGTGGGGGGCCAATCACCTGCAAAACTCTCATTGTCTCTCTTGCTAACACATGCACATGTACCATGGATTCAGACTTCATAATGTTGTAATATGTGCATTTCATATTCCAGGTTGTGCGATCAAGGCTTCAAGAGCAAGGGCAAGCCAGAAATTCTGAAGTTCGGTACAGTGGACTTGTTGATTGTGTTAAGAAGGTGTTTCAAAAGGAAGGTTTTCCTGGTTTTTACCGTGGCTGTGCAACTAATTTATTGAGAACAACTCCATCTGCTATCATTACATTTACCAGTTATGAGATGATACATAGATTTCTAGATCGAGTTCTTCCTCCATACAAGAAGAAGCATTCACAGGCTCATCCAAAATCCGATGTGCAACATGCGATGGAAAACAAAGAAAACGAAATGAGTAACGACATTGTTTTGGGGAAATCACAAACCCAACCAAATAAAAGAACTCCCTCTATTCCTTTGGGAAATAAGGAGAAGCTAACCGCAGCTAACTGATTGACTTTTGTTTCTTTTGCAACTTCCCAATCCTTGGTATGAGTTCTCCATAGAAAGTGAATAAATTTTTTTTGAATAAAATGCAAAATTCATTTGTTCCTTAATTTGCTTGTATTAATTATTACTAATTTTTACAGAGTAGCTAACTTGTTGAATGTCTGTATCAGTGTTGCTGAATATTTTATAATCATTTATTGCTGTGAATGTTCATTTACAGACCTTGCATTTATATATTTCTGTTTATTTAAGGCATAGAGAAAATAATGTTTAGCTGAAACCTTACTACGCTGTTGTCCTCTCTGCTTATAATAAATAAATTTAACTTAATGTGCTTCTCTGAATTCACTTTTATTTGTACAAAAAACAAATATAAAAACAGTCTTTTAGACTTTTTTTTTTAATTTTTTATTTTATAACTTCTATAATTAGGCATAATTTCGAAAATTTTAATAACATAAATTATTACATGTCTCAAATTCTTCTGCTCATTTTATCTATTAAATTATAATAAAATAATTACTTATATTTAATAGAAAATAGTAAAATTGAAAAAAAAAAAAAAAATCGAGCGGAATGGCGTATCGTTTTCTAAGCTATAATACAAGAATGCGAATATATCTCTCGAGTATCTGGAAACTAACTTTTGGTTGCTTGATGTTGTTGCTCCATCCTTTGCTTTTGCTTTTATTCTTCCAATTACAATTTACAAATGGCACTTTCTTACTTTTGTCAAATGGCATGCAGTGGTCTCCTACAGTATAAGCCCCCACTCCTCCTCTTCCTCACTTTATCTTTCCACGGAATGTAAAGTGTTCAACTTATCTCTATTTCAAGGTTTTTCCATGGCAGCATGCACTGCTTTAATCACTACCTCATTCTTCTTTCTCTTTATTGATTTTTGTGAGTTGCCTTTTTCCACCAACAAATTTCAATTTCTTGCCTATAATACTTAATAAACAATTATTGACACTGTTTGGTTGCCAAGAAAGTAAACTCGAGGAATCGATGCTAAGAATATTGAAAAGCAAATTTTCTTAATTTATTTAGAAATATTATATATTTGGGAAATAAAAAGGTCAAAAATTACAAAATTCGATTTCAAGGAAAATTGAAAAATTATTTACTACGGAAGAAATAATCTTCTTCTTCATAATTCGGTTAGGTTAATTTCACTCTTCTTCTTCTGGAATACCGACTAGCATAGGTCGCCAAGCTCTTCTAATCAGAGACCTATGTCTAAAACCGATCCATCCTGGTCTAGGTGAACCAGCCAGTTCAGCTCCTAAACCATTCACTCTCATCCGAAACACTCCGCACTTGCCTCCGATCATTTCTCTAACCTTACCTTTGTTTTCTTCTTCCTCTTCAAATGACGGAGATGACACAAACAAGTCCTTTAAGGTGTCTCTCTTTTTCTCCGGCAGCGGTGGAAGGAGACGTTGCTGGTGAGGAATCGGCGATGGCTCCTGTCGGCGAGGTGACCGTCGGCCAGAGCCGGAGCTTCGGGTGAGAAGCATGCGGAGAGTGGTTTTCTTGCGGCTGCGGAGGTGGACAATAGGACTTGTTCTGGGACTTCGAGTTGGACTCTCCGCCACGCCGCATTGCGTAGCGAGCAGCTTGAATTTCTGCAGTGTCGCCATTTTTTCGGGTTCCTCTCTCTCTCAATTTCTCCTCAGATTACTCGACATGAAGTATGTATATATACATACGTGTATTGAGGAAAGAAGAAATTCGAATTTAAAAATGATAAAAAGACATATACAGTGAATGTGTTGCTTGAAAGAGGGAGATTAGGATCTATTTTGGAAATCTCTCTTTCTCTTCTTTTCTTTTTGGCATATTAAAGTGCGTGCTTTGAATGGAATTTTGGAAAATGACGCAGAGGCAGAGACTAATACGTTTCCCAAAGTATATTCCAAATCCATGGCCTGTGAAAAAGAAGCATACTCTCTATCATCTCCCTCTTCACGGGAATGAATGAAAAGTCTGTTTTGGCCTTGGCTTTTAGGTAGTGGGAGAAATAATGAGAGGGAAAAACAATTAAAAAAAAAAGAAACTCATGGTTCTGGCATTAATGTGAGCAAAACCACCGATCAAATAACCGAAAACTGATTCATTTCGGTCAGTTTATTTAAGAGAAGTCTTGTATTATAGGGTTAATCAATATGAACCAAAGTTATTGTTTATTCGGTCCGGTTTACAGAAGTTAATTAGTTAGGTTTAAACCAAATCGATATGGTAAAAATCAATTAAAATTCACTAAATTGACTGGTTTGATTCAATCCAATTTGATTCGAAGCTGAAAAGATTAGTTCATATTTTTCACTTTGTTCTATTTGGTTTGAATCAAACTATTTGCTCATCCCTATTTTTAGGTGCTCATGGAATGATTCAGTTTGATTTGAAGCAATAACCAAATCAAACTTAAAGTGGCCGTTTGAAAATTTTGAAACCAAATCAAATCATAACAAATACAAATCAAACCTTTAGAGCTGGTTTGATTCGCTAACTTATCTAGTTAACAAGGAAAAAATAGCCATTAGTATTAGGTTAAACTTAAACATGGAAAATGGACTAATGCAAATAATTACATAAAACACATATGATAGTAACTCATGCGCCCATAAATTATATCATAGTTGAAATCAATGATAAAACTTTTTAATTTTTTTTAATAATTAATGATATTATTTAATAATATTATCAATCAAAATTTCAAAAATCTTTTTTCTTATATCATTAGAAATGTGTATTTTATTTAATTGTACAAAGTTAAGATTGATAAATTATCTCATTATATATTATGTCATATAAAGTTTTGAATTGGAAAAAAAATGGTAAAAAAATTGAAACCTAAAATGTATATGAGGTTATTGATTATTGAAAATTAAAGAGTTTTTTTTATTAATACAATAAACTTAGAAATAATTTTCAATTTGATCTCTAAATTTGTTTAGCTGGATAAAAAAAGTCAGATTTGATCTATTGAGTCAATTTAACCCCTGAACTTATATAAAATAATTAAAAAGATATGATTTTACTTTTTTTATATCAATTTAACTCTTGAATTTATATTGATTTTTAAAAATTAATAATTAATTTTAATTTAACATGATTGACTTTTTATCATTTTGTTCTATACTAAAAATACTCATACCAAAATTTTCTAACACTAATGTATACAAATTTAAAATCCATAAAAACATCATTTGTTATAATATAATAAATTTATAAACATGCATTATAATTTTAATTTTTTCAACATGAAAATACATAGATTTCATAAGCGAGTACAAAGTAATAAATTTTAATTTTAAAATATTAAAACTAATATATATTTATAAATTTAAAACATTAATCAAACTAATCAGTTCAATTCTGATCTTTTTAATCCTACTAAACAAATTCATGGACTAAATTATTCCATAAACTTATCATGAAATTATAATTATTGAGTTCAATTAATATATACAAGTAATTAAAATTAGTGGCTCAAAAATTTGGAATGTAATAATAAGAACACAACTAGTAAATCCATACAATATTAGTTAAATTTTTAGAAAATAAGACAATAAAATTGCATACACTGGTAATATTCCGGGTCAAGGTAGCCAGGAGTCCCTTGTGGAGCAGTTGAAATGTGAGTGGCGTCACTAGGGAACAACCTCGAAAGCCCGAAATCTGCAAGTTTGACAATGTAATTGAGGTCGAGGAGAATGTTATTAGTTTTCACATCGCGATGAATGATATCAGAAGCATGGAGGTAAGCTAGAGCACTAGCTGTTTCTGTAGCAATCCTCATCCGAATGGCCCAAGTTAGTGGGCTAGAGTTGGTTTGATTGCCATGGAGATGATCAGCAACTGTACCATTGAGAATGTATTCATAGACAAGAAGAAGCACACCACTGTGGCGTGAAGTGCACCCATAAAGGGACACATGATTTTTGTGGCGTAGACGTGTCAGGATTTCTATTTCATTCATGAACTGCTGAACTCTTCTATAGTCATGCTCATACAGTCGCTTCACTGCAACTTCCCTCCCATCTCGTAGTATGCCTAGTTGAAAATCATAAAAAAAGAAACATACTAAAATAATATGTTTTGGGATTCAAGAATTATAGAATGTGCCTGCTTGCCATAGTATACCGCTCTAAAACCTCCATTTCCCAGCTCCTTTTCAGGGTGAAAGTTACTAGTTGCTTCTTCAAGCTCAACAAAGGAGCAAATGGGGACCTCAAAGTAGACACTGTCTGCTTCCAGACCTGAGCTTGAGGAGGGATTGGAAGAAGAAATTGTTGGAAGGATGATAGAGGAGATGTGCTTTCTACGTCGGTGGCACTGAATGAAAATTATGGACAGCATAATTACCACAGCAGCAAGGCCTCCGACAACTATACAGAGAAAGAGGATAGAATGATTTTTGTCTAGTGTTAGCACAAGAAATTAACATATGCTCTATGGAAGAGAAATAAAATGTCAAGGAAGAATTTACCTCGTATTAGCTTCCATACTAACCCTGCATAACAAGTGAAAATTAACTATAGTTTTAGTTCAAATAGTGAATTAACATATTCCTAGATTTTAACGAAGTAAGGCACCAAAAAAACTACAAAATTTTGAAAGGAAAATTCTAGTCTCACTGACACAAATAGGCAAGCCAAATAGACTTAAAAGTACATCAGATGTATATGGGAAAGGACCTGGATATGGCATGAAAACTTGAAAAGAGTATAATTAATTCTTATATGTCATACTGTAGACATAAATGCACAAGGAATTACTGAAACATACCTCTGTGTTTTCTTCGGTTGGCTGTTCTTATTAAATTTCCTTTTGCATCAACGCATTGGTACTTTCTTTTGCTGTTGCCTAAGCATTTACCTCCTTGTAGTTGACACCAGTAACATTCTAGCCAAAAGTACACTTCTAGAGAGAAATTGGCAGTCAACAGAAGAAAAATGTCATCATAATTTTGATTTACATTGAAGGGTAGCAGAAGAATTGAACAATTAGGTGGAGGACTTGGTATAGCACTTCTGTTCATGTAATTATAGTAGATGGTGAAGTTCTTGCACTCTGTATAACTAAAATCAAAATGAGTAAAATTGGCAGGATGGTTGCATTTGAAGAGGGTTAGATTAGGCCTAATTCGAAAAGGGGCATATGTTAAAATAGGAACACTCAAATTGTTGAAGGACTGACACTGTCTGTTATCAATCTGCCGCTGTAACTCTGTGTCGGTTATAGAAATGGTATTAGATTGTCAGATACTTTCAACTTCATACCATTTGGCTTTTCCCCTCTCTAGTTTGATCTTCTGAACTTTTTCATTGCAACCATCCAGCACAAACGGACCACAGACTTCGGGAAGTGTTTTATTGGTGAAGGGGAGTCTGAGTTGGCCAAGCTTTCCACAATCAATTAGAGGGCAGAATTTGTAGAAGTCTTCTATTTGTTCTGGGGAATAAGAAACAACAGAGTGAAAGAAAGAGAAGAAAGAAAGCAAAGAGATAACAGTAACATCCATTCCCAATTGGTCTCAGTGGCTTCTGAGTACTGGATGTTAGATTATACGGAGTAAGGAACACGTATCTGCAAAACACGTCAGGTTGACCTTGAAATTTTGACGTACAAGAAAACTTTGTCAATATGGCGTGAAAAGCCAGCGTTTAGTAAACCTGAAACTTTGTTATTGAGATTTAAGCCTTTATTGTTGGGATATCTCCTTTGGTACTAAAAGTCACATTTTTTTTCCAATAATTGGCCGTGAATGTAATTTACAGATGCTTTTTTTCTGTTTACAAGCAGTAGAAAGACTTGAAAGACTTGACTGCCTTATGCTTCAATATCTATTGATTACTGCTTCTTTTCCGGATCACATACATTTTCCAGGCAATAACACTAAAGAAACAAAGTGCAGCCGCCGTGGGAACACAACTTTAGTGTGCCGTGCCGTCCATAAGCTTTGCTAGAGATTTGGATGGCCACTTATAGGGTAAAGATGGAATTATGTGTGAAGAATTGAACAGGAAATGCGATTTTACTGTTATTTTCCAAGGAAACTTAGTTCAAGTTCTTGATTGTTTTACAAGTTGATGGAATCGTTTCTTGTTCTTTTGCTTCTGTCTTATAATTCCAGGTTTTACATTATATACAATTTGATCTAAATTTTAAGTTCGTTCTTTTAGTTTTAATGTTGAGCAAGATTCAGTCTGTTATAGAAAAATAAGACAAGAAAAGAGATAATCTGAAATTAGTATTTTCAAAATCTGAACATTAGTATTTACATTCACCATAAAACTTTAAAGCTACCAATATTATGAAATATAAATCTATGTTTCTGCGAAGAAGAAAAGATGGACAAGCGAACAGGTTGAAATAACAATCCAGCCATAATTATTACAGCTATGTTTTTTCAATACTTAGTATCATCAGGCTTCTCCTCTGTCTCATATCGCCTTTCAATTCTCTTTAGTTCCTCCAATACCTCATCCATAGGAGGTCTCATTTCCTTATCTTGTTGTAAGCACAAAAAAGCCAATTCTGCAACAGAAGTTGTCATTCTCTTGACTTCCTCGTCTGATTGATACCCAAGGTTGGGGTCAATCAACTCATCAAATGCACATCTTTGAATTCTGTTTAATGCTAAGTTTGCTAAATTAATCTCGTGGCGATGCCTAGTTATGTCGACAGCAGGCATTGATGATATAAGTTCGACAAGGACAACACCGAAACTATAGACATCACTCTTGTCAGTTAACTGGTAGCAATGATAGTATTCAGGGTCGACGTAGCCAGGAGTCCCTTGAGGGGCAGTCGAGATATGAGTAACATCGTTAGGGAACAATCTTGAAATCCCAAAATCAGCAACTTTGACACAGAAATTGTTGTCAAGAAGAATGTTGTTGGTCTTAACATCTCGATGAATGACATCAGAAGCATGAAGGTAAACCAATGCGCTTGCTGTTTCAATGGCAATTCTCATCCTGATAGGCCAGGTGAGAGGACTAGAGTTGGCTTGATCACCATGAAGATGATCAGCAACTGTGCCATTAGAAATGTACTCATAGACAAGGAGGAGTTCACGGCTGCGGCGTGAAGTGCACCCATAAAGGGATACAAGATTTTTGTGGCGCAACCGTGTCAGGATTTCTATTTCATTCAAGAATTGCTGAACTTTTTTATAGTTACGCTCATATAGGCGTTTAACTGCAACTTCACGCCCATCCGCAAGTTTGCCTGCAGGCGGAGATTGATCAAAGAATTAAATTACCACTAGTTTATTCAAAATATTGCTATGCATTTTTTGGTTAAATGAATTCAAGATATTTGTTTCTTACCATAGTATACAGTTCCAAAACCTCCATCTCCTAGTTCATTTTCTGGTGCAAAGTTATTAGAAGCTTCTTCAAGTTCAGTGTAGGTGAAGATGGAGACACCAAAGAAGAGATTGCTCCTTCCCAAGTCAGATTGTGAAAAGAGATGAGAAGAAGTGTTTGCTGGGAGAAAGTTTGTGGAAGTATCTTTTCTATAATAGCGATACCGGAACAAATATACCAGCCCCAACATTATTATCACAGCAGTAGCAGCGCATCCCAAACCTAAAACAATAGATTTTACTTTTACCGTCAATTGAAATGATAAGAATGTTGAAAAAGAAACTTATATGCAGAAGAAAATAGTAATTGAGATGTGATCAAGGAGGTATAATACCTACTCCCAGCTTGATTCCCAACCCTGAAACAAAAATTCAAAATTATTAGTGTTAGTTATAAATGCCATCTC